>JAWPHD010024630.1:0-18666 GCA_037043455.1 Cyrtodaria siliqua | reverse complement strand
AAGAACGGAATATATATGTGTAAGAAAGGAATATATACGTGTAAGAACGGAATATATATGTGTAAGAACAGAATATATATGTGTAAGAACTGAATATATATGTGGTAAAACGGGATATATATGTGTAAGAACTGAATATATATGTGTAAGAACTGAATATATATGTGTAAGAATTGAATATATATGCGTAAAAACTGAATATATATGCGTAAGAACTGAATATATATGCGTACAAACTGAATATATATGCGTAAGAACTGAATATATATGCGTAAGAACTGAATATATATGCGTAAGAACTGAATATATATGCTTAAGAACTGAATATATGCGTAAGAAATGAATATATATGCGTAAGAACGGAATATATACGTGTAAGAATGGAATATATATGTGTAAGAACTGAATATATATGCGTAAGAACGGAATATATATGCGTAAGAACTGAATATATATGCGTAAGAACGGAATATATATGCTTAAGAACTGAATATATATGCGTAAGAACGGAATATATTTGTGTAATAACGGAATATATATGTGTAAGAACTGAATATATATGTGTAAGAACGGAATATATTTGTAAGAATATATATGCGTAAGAACGGAATATATATGTGTAAGAACGGAATATATATGTGTAAGAACTGAATATATATGCGTAAGGACTGAATATATATGCGTAAAACTGAATATATATGCGAAAGAACGGAATATATATGCGTTATAATGGAATATATGTGTATGAACGGAATATGTATGTGTAAGAACGGAATATATATGTGTAAGAACGGAATATATACGTGTAATAACGCAATATATATGTGTAAGAACGTAATATATATGTGTAAGAACGGAATATATATGTGTAAAAACGGAATATATATGTGTAAGAACTGAATATATATGTGTAAGAACTGACGATATATGTGTAAGAACTGAATATATATGCGAAAGAACTGAATATTTATGCGTAAGATCTGAATATATATGCGTAAGAACTGAATATATATGCGTAAGAACTGAATATATATGCGTAAAACTGAATATATATGTGTAAGAACTGAATATATATGCGTCAGAACTGAATATATATGCGTAAGAACTGAATATATATGCGTAAGAACAGAATATATACGTGTAAAAACGGAATATATATGTGTAAAAACGGAATATATATGTGTAAGAACGGAATATATACGTGTAAAAACGGAATATATATGTGTAAGAACGATATATATATGCGTTAGAACGGAATATATATGTGTAAGAACGGAATATAGATGTGTAAGAACGGAATATATGTGTAAGAATATATATGCGTAAGAACCGAATATATATGTGTAAGAACGGAATATATATGCGTAAGAACTGAATATATATGCGTAAGAACTGAACATATATGCGTAAGAACGGAATATATATGCGTAAGAACGGAATATGTACGTGTAAGAACGGAATATATACGTGTAAGAACTGAGTATATATGTGTAAGAACTGAATATATATGTGTAAGAACTGAATATATATGCGTAAGAACGGAATATATATATGTAAGAACGGAATATATATGCGTAAGAACTGAATATATATGTGTAAGAACTGGATATATATGTGTAAGAACGGAATATATGTATGCGTAACAACTGAATATATATGCGTAAAACTGAATATATATGCGAAAGAACGGAATATATATGCGTAAGAACGGAATATATGTGTAAGAACGGAATATATATGTGTAAGAAAGGAATATATACGTGTATGAACGGAATATATATGTGTAGGAACAGAATATATATGTGTAAGAACGGAATATATATTTGTTAAAACGGAATATATATGTGTAAGAACTGAATATATATGTGTAAGAACTGAATATATATGTGTAAAAACTGAATATATATGTGTAAGAACTGAATATATATGCGTAAGAACTGAATATATATGCGTAAGAACTGAATATATATGTGTAAGAACTAAATATATATGTGTAAGAACTGAATATATATGCGTAAGAAATGAATATATATGCGTAAAACTGAATATATATGCGAAAAAACGGAATATATATGCGTAAGAACGGAATATATGTGTCAGAACGGAATATATATGTGTAAGAACTGAATATATTTGTGTAAGAACGGAATATATACGTGTAAGAACGGAATATATATGTGTAAGAACAGAATATATATGTGTAAGAACGGAATATATATGCGTAAGAACGGAATATATGTGTAAGAACGGAATATATATGTGTAAGAAAGGAATATATATGTGTAAGAACTGAATATATGTGTAAGAACGGAATAAATATGTGTAAGAACGGAATATATATGTGTAAGAACTGAATATGTATGTGTAAGAACTGAATATATATGTGTAAGAACTGAATATATATGCGTAAGAACTGAATATATATGCGTAAGAACTGAATATATATGCGTAAGAACTGAATATATATGCGTAACGACTGAATATATATGCGTAAGAACTGAATATATATGCGTAAGAACGGAATATATATGCGTAAGAACTGAATATATATGCGTAAGAACGGAATATATTTTTGTAAGAACGGAATATATATGTGTAAGAACTGAATATATATGTGTAAGAACGGAATATATGTGTAGGAATATATATGCGTAAGAACGGAATATATATGTGTAAGAACGGAATATATATGCGTAAGAACTGATTATATATGTGTAAGAACTGAATATATATGTGTAAGAATTGAATATATATGCGTAAGAACTGAATATATATACGTTAAACTGAATATATATGCGAAAGAACGGAATATATATGCGTAAGAACGGAATATATGTGTAAGAAAGGAATATATATGCGTAAGAACTGAATATATATGAGTAAAACTGAATATATATGTGTAAGAACTGAATATATATGCGTAAGAACTGAATATATATGCGTAAGAACTGAATAAATATGCGTAAGAACTGAACATATATGTGTAAGAACTGAATATATATGTGTAAGAACTGAATATATATGTGTAAAAACTGAATATATATGTGTGAGAACTGAATATATATGCGTAAAAACTGAATATATATGCGTAAGAACTGAATATATATGCGTAAGAACTGAATATATATGTGTAAGAACGGAATATATATGTGTAAGAACGGAATATAAACGTGTAAGAAAGCAATATATACGTGTAAGAACGGAATATATACGTGTAAGAACGCAAAATATACGTGTAAGAACGGAATATATATGTGTAAGAAAGGAATATATATGTGTAAGAACGGAATATATGTGTAAGAATATATATACGTAGGAACGGAATATATATGTGTAAGAACGGAATATATATGCGTTAGAACGGAAAATATATGTGTAAGAACGAAATATATATGCGTAAGAACTGAATATATATGTGTAAGAACTGAATATAGTAAGATCTGAATATATATGCGTAAGAATTGAATATATATGCGTAAAACTGAATATATATTAGAAAGAACGGAATATATATGCGTAAGAAAGGAATATATATGTAAGAACGGAATATATATGTGTAAGAACGGAATATATATGTGTAAGAACGGAATATATACGTGTAAGAACGGAATATATATGTGTAAGAACAGAATATATACGTGTAAGAACGGAATATATATGTGTAAAAACGGAATATATATGTGTAAGAACGGAATATATACGTGTAAGAACGGAATATATATGTGTAAGAACGGAATATATATGCGTTAGAACGGAATATATATGTGTAAGAACGGAATATATATGTGTAAGAACGGAATATATGTGTAAGAATATATATGCGTAAGAACTGAATATATATGTGTAAGATCTGAATATATATGCGTAAGAACTGAATATATATGCGTAAGAACTGAATAAATATGCGTAAGAACTGAACATATATGCGTAAGAACTGAACATATATGCGTAATAACTGAACATAAATGCGTAAGAACTGAATATATATGCGTAAGAACTGAATATATGCGTAAGAACTGAATATTTATGCGTAAGAACTGAATATATATGCGTAAGAACTGAACATATATGCGTAAGAACTGAATATATATGCGTAAGAACTGAACATATATGCGTAAGAACTGACCATATGTGCGTAAGAACTGAATATATATGCGTAAGAACGGAATATATATATGTGTAAGAACACAATACATACGTGTAAGAACGGAATAAATATGTGTAAAAACGGAATATATATGTGTAAGAACGGAATATATACGTGTAAGAACGGAATATATATGTGTAAGAACGGAATATATATGCGTTAGAACGGAATATATATCTGTAAGAACGGAATATATATGTGTAAGAACGGAATATATGTGTAAGAATATATATGCGTAAGAACTGAATATATATGTGTAAGATCTGAATATATATGCGTAAGAACTGAATATATATGCGTAAGAACTGAATAAATATGCGTAAGAACTGAACATATATGCGTAAGAACTGAACATATATGCGTAATAACTGAAAATATATGCGTAAGAACTGAATATATATGCGTAAGAACTGAATATATGCGTAAGAACTGAATATATATGCGTAAGAACTGAACATATATGCGTAAGAACTGAATATATATGCGTAAGAACTGAACATATATGCGTAAGAACTGAATATATATGCGTAAGAACTGAACATATATGCGAAAGAACTGACCATATGTGCGTAAGAACTGAATATATATGCGTAAGAACTGAATATATATGCGTAAGAACGGAATATATATGTGTAAGAACGGAATATGTATGTGTAAGAACGGAATATATATGTGTAAGAACGGAATATATATGTGTAATAACGGAGTATATATGTGTATGAATGGAATATATATGTGTAAGAACGGAATATAAATGTGTAAGAGCGGAATATGTATGTGTAAGAACTGAATATATATGTGTAAGAACAGAATATATGTGTAAGTATATATATGCGTAAGAAAGGAATATATATGTGTAAGAATATATATGCGTAAGAACTGATTATATATGTGTAAGAACTGAATATATATGTGTAAGAACTGACTATATATGTGTAAGATCTGAATATATATGCGAAAGAACTGAATATATATGCGTAAGAACTGAATATATATGCGTAAGAACTGAATATATATGCGTAAAATTGAATATATATGTATAAGAACTGAATATATATGCGTAAGAACTGAATATATATGCGTAAGAACTGAATATATATGCGTAAGAACGGAATATATAGGCGTAAGAACGGAATATATATGTGTAAGAACGGAATATATATGTGTAAGAACGGAATATATATGTGTAAGAACGGAATATATATGTGTAAGATGTGAATATATATGTGTAAGAACTGAATATATATGTGTAAAAACTGAATATATATGCGTAAGAACTGAATATATATGCGTAAGAACTGAATATATATGCGTAAGAACTGAATATATATGCGCAAGAACTGAATATATATGTGTAAGAACGGAATATATATGTGTAAAAACGGAATATATATGTGTATGAACGGAATATATACGTGTAAGAACGGAATATATACGTGTAAGAACGGAATATATATGTGTAAGAACGGAATATATATGCGTTAGAACGGAATCTATATGTGTAAGAACGGAATATATATGTGTAAGAACGGAATATATGTGTAAGAATATATATGCGTAAGAACGGAATATATATGTGTAAGAACTGAATATATATGTGTAAGAACAGAATATATGTGTAAGAACGGAATATATATGCGGAAGAACGGAATATATGTGTCAGAACTGAATATATATGAGTAAGAACTGAATATATATGCGTAAGAACTGAATATATATGCGTAAGAACTGAATATATATGCGTAAGGACTGAATATATATGTGTAAGAACTGAATATATATGGGTAAGAACGGAACATATATGCGTAAGAACTGAATATATATGCGTAAGAACGGAATATATTTGTGTAAGAACGGAATATATATGTGTAAGAACTGAATATATATGTGTAAGAACGGAATTTATGTGTAAGAATATATATGCGTAAGAACGGAATATATATGTGTAAGAACGGAATATATATGCGTAAGAACTGATTATATATGTGTAAGAACTGAGAATATATATGTGTAAGAACTGAATATATATGCGTAAGAACTGAATATATATACGTTAAACTAAATATATATGCGAAAGAACGGAATATATGTGTAAGAAAGGAATATATATGTGTAAGAACGGAATATATATGTGTATGAATGGAATATATATGTGTAAGAACGGAATATAAATGTGTAAGAGCGGAATATGTATGTGTAAGAACGGAATATATATGTGTATGAATGGATTATATATGTGTAAGAACGGAATATAAATGTGTAAGAGCGGAATATGTATGCGTAAGAACGGAATATATATGTGTAAGAATATATATGCGTAAGAACTGATTATATATGTGTAATAACTGAATATATATGTGTAAGAACTGACTATATATGTGTAAGAACTGAATATATATGCGAAAGAACTGAATATATATGCGTAAGAACTGAATATATATGCGTAAGAACTGAATATATATGCGTAAAACTGAATATATATGTGTAAGAACTGAATATATATGCGTAAGAACTGAATATATATGCGTAAGAACTGAATATATATGCGTAAGAACGGAATATATATGCGTAAGAACGGAATATATATGTGTAAGAACTGAATATATATGCGTAAGAACTGAATATATATGCGTAAGAACTGAATATATATGCGTAAAACTGAATATATATGCGAAAGAACGGAATATATATGCGTAAGAACGGAATACATGTGTAAGAACTGAATATATATGTGTAAGAACGGAATATATATGTGTAATAACGGAATATATGCGTGTTTTGAACGGAATATATATGTGTAAGAACAGAATATATACGTGTAAGAACGGAATATATATGTGTAAAAACGGAATATATATGTGTAAGAACGGAATATATACGTGTAAGAACGGAATATATATGTGTAAGAACGGAATATATATGCGTTAGAACGGAATATATATGTGTAAGAACGGAATATAGATGTGTAAGAACGGAATATATGTGTAAGAATATATATGCGTAAGAACCGAATATATATGTGTAAGAACGGAATATTTATGTGTAAGAACTGAATATATTTGCGTAAGAACTGAACATATATGCGTAAGAACGGAATATATATGCGTAAGAACGGAATATGTACGTGTAAGAACGGAATATATATGTGTAAGAACTGAATATATATGTGTAACAACTGAATATATATGTGTAAGAACTGAATATATATGTGTAAGAACTTAATATATATGCGTAAGAACGGAATATATATATGTAAGAACGGAATATATATGCGTAAGAACTGAATATATATGTGTAAGAAATGGATATATATGTGTAAGAACTGAATATATATGCGTAAGAACGGAATATATGTGTAAGAACGGAATATATATGTGTAAGAAAGGAATATATACGTGTAAGAACGGAATATATATGTGTAAGAAAAGAATATATATGTGTAAGAACGGAATAAAGATGTGCTAAAACGGGATATATATGTGTAAGAACTGAATATATATGTGTAAGAACTGAATATATATGTGTAAGAACTGAATATATATGTGTAAGAACGGAATATATATGTGTAAGAACGGAATATATATGTGTAACGACTGAGTATATATGTGTAAGAACTGAATATATATGTGTAAGAACGGAATATATATGCGTAAGAACTGAATATATATGTGTAAGAACTGGATATATATGTGTAAGAACTGAATATATATGCGTAAGAACTGAATATATATGCTTAAAACTGAATATATATGCGAAAGAACGGAATATATATGCATAAGAACGGAATATACGTGTAAGAACGGAATATATATGTGTAAGAACAGAATATATATGTGTAAGAACGGAATATATATGTGTTAAAACGGGATATATATGTGTAAGAGCTGAATATATATGTGTAAGAACTGAATATATATGTGTAAGAACTGAATATATATGTGTAAGAACTGAATATATATGCGTAAGAACTGAATATATATGTGTAAGAACTGAATATATATGCGGAAGAACTGAATATATATGCGTAAGAAATGAATATATATGCGTAAGAACTGAATATATATGCGTAAGAACTGAATATATATGCGTAAGAACTGAATATATATGCGTAAGAACTGAATATATATGCGTAAGAACGGAATATATACGTGTAAGAACGGAATATATATGTGTAAGAACGGAATATATATGCGTAAAAACGGAATATATATGTGTAAAAACGGAATATATATGTATAAGAACGGAATATATGTGTAAGAATATATATGCGTAAGAACGGAATATATATGTGTAAGAACGGAATATATATGCGTAAGAACTGAATATATATGCGTAAGAACTGAACATATATGCGTAAGAACGGAATATATATGCGTAAGAACGGAATATGTACGTGTAAGAACGGAATATATATGTGTAAGAACGGAATATATATGTGTAACAACTGAATATATATGTGTAAGAACTGAATATATATGTGTAAGAACTGAATATATATGCGTAAGAACGGAATATATATGTGTAAGAACGGAATATATATGCGTAAGAACTGAATATATATGTGTAAGAACGGACTATATATGCGTAAGAACTGAATATATATGCGCAAAACTGAATATATATGCGAAACTACGGAATATATATGCGTAAGAACGGAATACATGTGTAAGAACGGAATATATATGTGTAAGAACGGAATATATATGTGTAAGAACGGAATATATACGTGTAAGAACGGAATATATATGTTTAAGAACGGAATATAAGTGTAAGAATATATATGCCTAAGAACCGAATATATATGTGTAAGAACGGAATATTTATGTGTAAGAACTGAATATATATGCTTAAGAACTGAACATATATGCGTAAGAAAGGAATATCTATGCGTAAGAACGGAATATGTACTTTAAGAACGGAATATATATGTGTAAGAACGGAATATATTTGTGTAACAACTGTGTATATATGTGTAAGAACTGAATATATATGTGTAAAAACTGAATATATATGCATAAAACTGAATATATATGCGAAAGAACGGAATATATATGCGTAAGAACGGAATATATGTGTAAGAACGGAATATATATGTGTAAGAAAGGAATATATACGTGTAAGAACGGCATATATATGTGTAAGAACAGAATATATATGTGTAAGAACGGAATATATATGTGATAAAACGGGATATATATGTGTAAGAACTGAATATATATGTGTAAGAACTGAATATATATGTGTAAGAATTGAATATATATGCGTAAAAACTGAATATATATGCGTAAGAACTGAATATATATGCGTACAAACTGAATATATATGCGTAAGAACTGAATATATATGCGTAAGAACTGAATATATATGCGTAAGAACTGAATATATATGCGTAAGAACTGAATATATATGCGTAAGAAATGAATATATATGCGTAAGAACGGAATATATACGTGTAAGAACGGAATATATATGTGTAAGAAAAGAATATATATATGTAAGAACGGAATATATATGTGTTAAAACGGGATATATATGTGTAAGAACTGAATATATATGTGTAAGAACTGAATATATATATGTAAGAACGGAATATATATGCGTAAGAACTGAATATATATGTGTAAGAAATGGATATATATGTGTAAGAACTGAATATATATGCGTAAGAACGGAATATATGTGTAAGAACGGAATATATATGTGTAAGAAAGGAATATATACGTGTAAGAACGGAATATATATGTGTAAGAAAAGAATATATATGTGTAAGAACGGAATATATATGTGTTAAAACGGGATATATATGTGTAAGAACTGAATATATATGTGTAAGAACTGAATATATATGTGTAAGAACTGAATATATATGTGTAAGAAAGGAATATATACGTGTAAGAACGGAATATATATGTGTAAGAACAGAATATATATGTGTAAGAACGGAATATATATGTGTTAAAACGGGATATATATGTGTAAGAGCTGAATATATATGTGTAAGAACTGAATATATATGTGTAAGAACTGAATATATTTGTGTAAGAACTGAATATATATGCGTAAGAACTGAATATATATGTGTAAGAACTGAATATATATGCGGAAGAACTGAATATATATGCGTAAGAAATGAATATATATGCGTAAGAACTGAATATATATGCGTAAGAACTGAATATATATGCGTAAGAACTGAATATATATGCGTAAGAACTGAGTATATATGCGTAAGAACGGAATATATACGTGTAAGAACGGAATATATATGTGTAAGAACGGAATATATATGCGTAAGAACGGAATATATATGTGTAAAAACGGAATATATATGTATAAGAACGGAATATATGTGTAAGAATATATATGCGTAAGAACGGAATATATATGTGTAAGAACGGAATATATATGCGTAAGAACTGAATATATATGCGTAAGAACTGAACATATATGCGTAATAACGGAATATATATGCGTAATAACGGAATATGTACGTGTAAGAACGGAATATATATGTGTAAGAACGGAATATATATGTGTAACAACTGAATATATATGTGTAAGAACTGAATATATATGTGTAAGAACTGAATATATATGCGTAAGAACGGAATATATATGTGTAAGAACGGAATATATATGCGTAAGAACTGAATATATATGTGTAAGAACTAAATATATATGTGTAAGAACTGAATATATATGCGTAAGAACTGAATATATATGCGCAAAACTGAATATATATGCGAAACTACGGAATATATATGCGTAAGAACGGAATACATGTGTAAGAACGGAATAGATTATGTGTAAGAACGGAATATATATGTGTAAGAACGGAATATATACGTGTAAGAACGGAATATATATGTTTAAGAACGGAATATAAGTGTAAGAATATATATGCCTAAGAACCGAATATATATGTGTAAGAACGGAATATTTATGTGTAAGAACTGAATATATATGCTTAAGAACTGAACATATATGCGTAAGAACGGAATATCTATGCGTAAGAACGGAATATGTACGTGTAAGAACGGAATATATATGTGTAAGAACGGAATATATTTGTGTAACAACTGTGTATATATGTGTAAGAACTGAATATATATGTGTAAAAACTGAATATATATGCATAAAACTGAATATATATGCGAAAGAACGGAATATATATGCGTAAGAACGGAATATATGTGTAAGAACGGAATATATATGTGTAAGAAAGGAATATATACGTGTAAGAACGGAATATATATGTGTAAGAACAGAATATATATGTGTAAGAACGGAATATATATGTGATAAAACGGGATATATATGTGTAAGAACTGAATATATATGTGTAAGAACTGAATATATATGTGTAAGAACTGAATATATATGCGTAAGAAATGAATATATGTGCGTAAGAACGGAATATATACGTGTAAGAATGGAATATATCGTCCCATCAACGCAATAACTCCGTAAGTGCACTTTGGTAAATTGTTCAGGAGAGACAAAACACTTTTTTTTTCCTTAACAATGGTACATATAAAGACACTGCCTTAGATTTAAGTGTAATATACCTTTACTATGGTCATTCTTTTATGATATTAAAATTAAAACTATTTTTAAATGAGTTAATGATAATAATTAAATCATAGTGACTTTGTGCGCTGAAAAGTTCAACGCAACAACTCCGTAAGTGCACTTACGGAGTTGTTGCACTGAAAAAAGTCAACGCAACAACTGCATTTTGCTAAGTTTAATAGTCTTAAATGCTGTTTGTGAATAATTATGCTGAATATTATTATTAGTACCTAACTTGCGTTTGTAGTTGCTTATGATTTAAGTCTATATAGCTTAACATATAAATAGTTCAGCCATAAAATTAAAAAATTTGGATTCAGACCTAAAATTATGGCCATGTCGTAAAAAATGCTAAAAAAAATCACAGTTTATTTCATGGCAATCTATATTGTAAGGGTAGTACATACAAAACTGATTAATGGCTTTTTCCAGGTATTTTAGGAAAAAGGACCCTTGTAAATGTGGGTAATTTCTGTCGTAAAAATGACCAAATTGGGATTCTTTTCTTCGATAAAATGGCCAATAGGGAATTGTTTACGTCAACATCTTGTAAGTTGTGATGAGGTAATAGCCTAATAGGTACAGATAGGAACACTATTACATCAATAACATACTACTTATATTGATTAGTATGTAACATAAGGGATGTATCAGTACATTACATGTACAAAATACACTATTTTGCATTGGGAACGGGTCCTAGAAAAAGCCCTGTGAATCCACGTTATTGCAAGATATTTTACTATGCAATGTTACTTGATAATCAGATATTGGCAATTATAACAACTAAAGGGGCTGGTCAGTAATGAATAATTATTTTAACTCCTTATTAAACATGTAATTTTTACATCCACTCGATACATTCTGAAGGGAAAAAACTTTCAATTTCAAGTAAACTTCATTTTTCAAGTAGGACAAGCTACTGCCCACATGGAATTTGCAATTCACTACCAGCGTTTAAAATATAAAAAAAGTATAAACGCTGAGAATTTGTACATCAGTTCTTAATTAAGCAATATTTCAGAAGGATTAGTATTGGCATTGCAATCACTTCACTCATAGAAGTATTTTCTTTTCTTCTGAAAAACGTGTTCAAATTTCACTCAAGAAAGTTTTTTTTATAAGGTTAATCTGACACGTTTCAGCATATTTATATGATTTTATAGCATGGCATTCATTACAGCTTGTACAAACTGATAAGTAATAGATGGAGTATGGTTTCATTGAGTTGGTTAATTTAAACAATCGAGATGGGTGTAGCCCATCGAGGTGTTTAAATTAACCAATGAGATAAAACCATACTCTATTTGTTTTGTAGCATGTCCATTTCAGCTCCCTGCCATAACTGGTAGTTGCGACACATTCACTTTATACATTTTTAAAAGTCATAATACACAATTGGAATAATTTTTTTGATACAAAGTTTACAGAAATTGGTGGGGTATCGTTCCATTACATAACTTGCAATGTGAGAGTATAATAAAACCATGACAAAAATATCATAATACAGTTAAGTGTAATAAACATGAAAAATAAATAAGGTCAAATCATCACATTTTGGCCTTTTCTGTTCAGGTCAGAGTGTATAGATTTCCGAAACTGGTAATTCCGGGGTTACGGAATTCAGTTAAGCAGTTCTGACTGTTCAGAGTGTTACAGAGAAGACTAAAGCAGCTACATTTATAAATGTGTATTGCATGTGGCATTTTTGGAGTATGTGGTAAATAAAATCTCGCTTTCATACCTTTAATACTGAATTTACTAAACTTATTGGATGCAATTTTATCCATTTTGTTTAATAAATTTAATATTAGAATGGCACTCTTTTATTTATAGGTTCTGGTAGCTTTGAATGTTTACTTACACATGACATCAGACTTACTGTTAGGGAATACCATCATGGTCTTACTTGATGGTCATCATGTCAGTTGGATCAATTGTCCAAGTTTCTAGGGAATGTCCATTTGATGTTCATGCCATCAGTGGCGATGGCAGTGTCTACTGAAGTCAATTCATTGCCAACTGAGTAACATTATAGGTTTTATTACATGATTTGCTTGTTTGTTTTTATGGTGTTTTACATCATTTATATATGACGGTCAGTTTTATTTTTTGGTGGTGGAAGCAGACCACCCACTTTACTGGGTAGAACCAGCACTATACACCTCCCGCCATCCATAAGAATTGACTTTTCCTCACTAACATACATGATTTGGGAAGCTTGTATGACCAAGTCCACTGAGCAGTTTGTATTGTTGGTTGCACATTCAATGGTGGAATGAACATATTACTCTGTTATACACGTTAATCTGAACTGAACAGTTAGGTTAAACTTATTTATTTTACATTGATTGTAACAAAAGCTCTATGAACTTATTTGAATCACTCTTGATGTCTACCTGGGTAGAACCAGTACTAAGCAAATGCAGATAAAGTGTCTTGCTAAGGGACACAACACATATTATGGTTATGGCAGGAATCAAACCCATGACTTTTCGGTCAAGGGTTCAATGCTCTACCACTAGACCACAGCGCTCCATAAAACAGTTAAAAGAGTACAGTGTAAAGTCCTTATTTTGGTAGCAGCCATTGCTTCCAAAAGCATATAACCACCTCAGGATTCCCTTTTTGCAATTATTTCATTCCAAATATATGAAAAGCCATCACCTGACCCCATAGAGTAAATAGTTAAGTTAAAGTTGCTTAACTTGGGTGCGGAGTATAAACTTGATGCATAGCATCATGGGGTCACTTATTGCAGGTCAAAACAAATACTGATATGACTTGTCTTAATGTCTGAGTAATTGGTTTATCAATAATAAATAATTTGACCTCAGTTTTTAAGTAGATTTTCACAGTCAAGCATTTTCCTCACCATCCCCTGTACAAAGTTTGATGCCACTGAACCAATTTAAAGTTACAATTTGTTTGTAACAGGATTAATTATATTACACAGACACAAAAAACACATGCACATTTCTTTTCTATGAAATTGGATAGCATACAGGTAGTTCATTTCTATGAAGTAGATATTAAAAAACACTGGTAGTTATTTTCTGTTATCATACCTACCTCAAGTAAAATTTTTAAATTCCCATAAATGGACTCTGAAACATTTCCGCCTATTACCCGCTACACCATTATATGCACACAAATGAATCAAAAAGTCTTAAGCACAATGTTGAACATGCTGAATTTCCATAGACGGACCATGAAACACTTTCAATTATTGCCAGCTAAATACACTGTTACATGCACACAAATGATGAGCGCTCGTTTAGAAAAACTCAAAGTATACATATAAAATTATAATCTTTGCTTTTACTGTTGACTAAAGTGTAAAAACAATTGTTTTATTTTAAAAGAATGTTTATTTGCAGAACCAATTATTTGTTCAAATGTATTTTTCAGTATAATAAAATAAATATTACATTCCAGTGAGATTGAGTGAATATTCTATTATTCAATAAGGATAAAACCAATATCTAGTATAGTATTCTATTACGAAAGATAAAACCCTGGCAATCATATTTATATTGATAAAAACAAAATAACAAATATTTTTGTCAATTTCTAATTAACAGTTCCATTGTAAAGATGTAAATTGCTCAAATATAACTTAATCTTAATAATCACACTAAAATTTAGTATTTTTTCTTCTTAATCTATGGTTTTAGAGCTCAATATCAACCTGTGTTGATCAGTGATTTAAAATTTATTTTGGGGGAAAATTGTAAAACGTTTCCTATTTTGTATGAATAATATATATTTTATAAGCTAAATAATAAATTTAAAACATTATGACATCATATTAATTTAGTGACATCACTGTCTTGTCACAAGTCATGATACTCAGATTAATTGAATGCAATGCAATAACTCAGTAAGTGCATTTACAGAGTTATTGTTAGTGCACTTACAGAGTTTTTGCATTGAAACATTCAATGCAACAACTCCGTAAGTGCACTTATTGAGTTGTTGCGTTGAACTTTTTCATGACTGCAGATAGTGAGTTGTGCTTCTAATGAAATAAAATCCCGAAAAGTGCCAAATCAACTCTGATCTTTTGATAGAACATGTATCTCAATGTGAGAGACTCATTTATGCAAGAAAGTGATTTTCTGAAAACATGTCGCTTACGGAGTTATTGCGTTGACGGGACGATATATGTGTAAGAACTGAATATATATGCGTAAGAACGGAATATATATGCGTAAGAACTGAATATATATGCGTAAGAACGGAATATATATGCTTAAGAACTGAATATATATGCGTAAGAACGGAATATATTTGTGTAATAACGGAATATATATGTGTAAGAACTGAATATATATGTGTAAGAACGGAATATATGTGTTAGAATATATATGCGTAAGAACGGAATATATATGTGTAAGAACGGAATATATATGTGTAAGAACTGAATATATATGCGTAAGGACTGAATATATATGCGTAAAACTGAATATATATGCGAAAGAACGGAATATATATGCGTTATAATGGAATATATGTGTATGAACGGAATATGTATGTGTAAGAACGGAATATATATGTGTAAGAACGGAATATATACGTGTAATAACGCAATATATATGTGTAAGAACGTAATATATATGTGTAAGAACGGAATATATATGTGTAAAAACGGAATATATATGTGTAAGAACTGAATATATATGTGTAAGAACTGACGATATATGTGTAAGAACTGAATATATATGCGAAAGAACTGAATATTTATGCGTACGATCTGAATATATATGCGTAAGAACTGAATATATATGCGTAAGAACTGAATATATATGCGTAAAACTGAATATATATGCGTCAGAACTGAATATATATGCGTAAGAACTGAATATATATGCGTAAGAACAGAATATATACGTGTAAAAACGGAATATATATGTGTAAAAACGGAATATATATGTGTAAGAACGGAATATATACGTGTAAGAACGGATTATATATGTGTAAGAACGGAATATATATGCGTTAGAACGGAATATATATGTGTAAGAACGGAATATAGATGTGTAAGAACGGAATATATGTGTAAGAATATATATGCGTAAGAACGGAATATATATGTGTAAGAACGGAATATATATGCGTAAGAACTGAATATATATGCGTAAGAACTGAACATATATGCGTAAGAACGGAATATATATGCGTAAGAACGGAATATGTACGTGTAAGAACGGAATATATACGTGTAAGAACTGAGTATATATGTGTAAGAACTGAATATATATGTGTAAGAACTGAATATGTATGCGTAAGAACGGAATATATATATGTAAGAACGGAATATATATGCGTAAGAACTGAATATATATGTGTAAGAACTGGATATATATGTGTAAGAACGGAATATATGTATGCGTAACAACTGAATATATATGCGTAAAACTGAATATATATGCGAAAGAACGGAATATATATGCGTAAGAACGGAATATATGTGTAAGAACGGAATATATATGTGTAAGAAAGGAATATATACGTGTATGAACGGAATATATATGTGTAGGAACAGAATATATATGTGTAAGAACGGAATATATATTTGTTAAAACGGAATATATATGTGTAAGAACTGAATATATATGTGTAAGAACTGAATATATATGTGTAAAAACTGAATATATATGTGTAAGAACTGAATATATATGCGTAAGAACTGAATATATATGCGTAAGAACTGAATATATATGTGTAAGAACTAAATATATATGTGTAAGAACTGAATATATATGCGTTAGAAATGAATATATATGCGTAAAACTGAATATATATGCGAAAAAAAGGAATATATATGCGTAAGAACGGAATATATGTGTCAGAACGGAATATATATGTGTAAGAACTGAATATATTTGTGTAAGAACGGAATATATACGTGTAAGAACGGAATATATATGTGTAAGAACAGAATATATATGTGTAAGAACGGAATATATATGCGTAAGAACGGAATATATGTGTAAGAACGGAATATATATGTGTAAGAAAGGAATATATATGTGTAAGAACTGAATATATGTGTAAGAACGGAATAAATATGTGTAAGAACGGAATATATATGTGTAAGAACTGAATATGTATGTGTAAGAACTGAATATATATGTGTAAGAACTGAATATATATGCGTAAGAACTGAATATATATGCGTAAGAACTGAATATATATGCGTAAGAACTGAATATATATGCGTAACGACTGAATATATATGCGTAAGAACTGAATATATATGCGTAAGAACGGAATATATATGCGTAAGAACTGAATATATATGCGTAAGAACGGAATATATTTTTGTAAGAACGGAATATATATGTGTAAGAACTGAATATATATGTGTAAGAACGGAATATATGTGTAGGAATAAATATGCGTAAGAAAGGAATATATATGTGTAAGAACGGAATATATATGCGTAAGAACTGATTATATATGTGTAAGAACTGAATATATATGTGTAAGAACTGAATATATATGCGTAAGAACTGAATATATATACGTTAAACTGAATATATATGCGAAAGAACGGAATATATATGCGTAAGAACGGAATATATGTGTAAGAAAGGAATATATATGCGTAAGAACTGAATATATAAGCGTAAAACTGAATATATATGTGTAAGAACTGAATATATATGCGTAAGAACTGAATATATATGCGTAAGAACTGAATAAATATGCGTAAGAACTGAACATATATGTGTAAGAACTGAATATATATGTGTAAGAACTGAATATATATGTGTAAAAACTGAATATATATGTGTGAGAACTGAATATATATGCGTAACAACTGAATATATATGCGTAAGAACTGAATATATATGCGTAAGAACTGAATATATATGTGTAAGAACGGAATATATATGTGTAAAAAACGGAATATATATGTGTAAGAACGGAATATATAC
>JAWPHD010024629.1:0-18668 GCA_037043455.1 Cyrtodaria siliqua | reverse complement strand
GAACTGAATATAATACAATATTAACTGAAATGTTAACCGAAATGTTAACCGAAAGTACTGAATATATATGCGTAAGAACTGAATATATATGTGTAAGAACTGAATATATATGCGTAATAACTTAATTATATGCGTAAGAACTGAATATATAATGCGTATGAACTGAATATATATGTGTAAGAACTGAATATATATGCGTAAGAACGGAATATATAGGTAAGAACTGAATATATATGTGTAAGAACTGAATATATATGTGTAAGAACGGAATATATATGCGTAAGAACGGAATATATATGTGTAAGAACTGAATATATATGTGTAAGAACTGAATTATATATGTGTAAGAACGGAATATATATGTGTAAGAACTGAATATATATGCGTAAAAACTGAATATATATGTGTAAGAACGGAATATATATGCGTAAGAATGGAATATTATATGTGTAAGAACTGAATATATATGCGTAAGAACTGAATATATATATGTAAGAACTGAATATATATGCGTAAGAACTGAATATATGCGTCAGAACTGAATATATATGCGTAAGAACGGAAATATATATTTGTAAGAACTGAATATATATGTGTAAGAACTGAATATATATGGTAATAACTGAATATATATTTGTAAGAACTGAATATATATGTGTAAGAACTGAATATATATTTTTTGCAAGAACGGAGTATATATGCGTAGAACTGAATATATGCGTAAGAACTGAATAATATGCGTAAAAACGGAATATATATGCGTAAGAACGGAATATATATGCGTAAGAAACGGAATATATATGGTAAGAACTGAATATATATTTGTAAGAACTGAATATATATGTGTAAGAACTGAATATATATGTGTTAGAACTGAATATTATATGCGTAAGAACGGAATATATATGAGTAAGAACTGAAAATATATGTGTAAGAACTGAATATATATGTGTAAGAACTGAATATATATGTTTAAGAAACTGGAATATATATGCGTAAGAACGGAATATATGTGTAAGAACTGAATATATATGTTTACGAACTGAATATATATGTGTAAGAACTGAATATATATGTGTAAGAACTGAATATTCGTACTTATTTATGTGTTAGAACTGAATAATTTAGACGTTATGCGTAGACGGATATTATATGCGTAAGAACTGAATATATATGTGTAAGTACTGAATATATATGCGTTAAGAACGGAATATATGTGCGTATCAACGGAATATATATGCGTAAGAACGGAATATATATGCGTAAGAACTGAATTTATATGTGTAAGAACTGAATATATATGTGTAAGAACTGAATATATATTGTAAGAACTGAATATATATGTGTAAGAACTGAATATATATGCGTAAGAACGGAATATATATGTGTAAGAACTGAATATATATGTGTAAGGACTGAATATATATGTGGTAAGAACGGAATATATATGCGTAAGAACGGAATATATATGAGTAAGAACTGAAAATATATGTGTAAGAACTGAATATATTTGTGTAAGAAACTGAATATATATGCGTAAGAACGGAATAATATGTGTAAGAACGGAATATATATGTGTAAGAACTGAATATATATGCGTAAGAACGGAATATATGTTGCGTAAGAACGGAATATATATGCGTAAGAACGAAATATATATGCGTAAGAACTGAATATATATGTGTAAGAACTGAATATATATGTGTAAGAACTGAATATATATGTGTAAGAAACTGAATATATATGTGTAAGAACGAAATATATATGTGTAAGAACTGAATATATATGCGTAAGAACTTGAATATATATGTGTAAGAAACTGAATATATATGTGTAAGAACTGAATGTATATGTGTAAGAACTGAATATATATGTGTAAGAACTGAATATATTATATTGTAAGAACTGAATATATATTGTAAGAACTGATATATAGTGTAAGAACTGAATATATATGCGTACAAACGGAATATATATGTGTAAGAACTGAATATATATGTGTAAGAACTGAATATATATGTGTAAGAACTGAATATATATGTGTAAGAACTGAAATCGTAACTGATATATATGTCGTAAGAACTGAATATATATGCGTAAGAACTGATATATGCGCAGAGAACTGAAATATATAATGCGTAAGAACGGAAATATATATTTGTACAAACTGAATATATATTGTGTAAGAACTGAATATATATGTGTAAGAACTGAATATATATTTGTAAGAACTCAATATATATGTGTCATCACTGAATATATTTGAGTAAGAACTGAATATATATGTGTAAGAACGGAGTATATATTGTTAAGCACTGAATATCAATGCGTACAGCACTGCAATATCTATATGTATCTGACTCCTCAATGACCTTTGAGCTGAATCTATATGCGTAAGAAACTGAATATATATGTGTACGCACTGCAACTCATATGTGACCGCACTGACCTCACACAGCGTATCCTCACTGAGAAATATTCGTCAGAACTGAATATATATGCGTAAGAACGGAATATATATTTGTAAGACCTGACACACACTGTGTCCCCCCCTGAAACACTATGTGTAAGCCCTGTAATAAATATGTGACCGCCACTGCCACTACACTGAGACCTCCCTGACCACACTATGTGTACCGACCTGCCACACAATGAGCCGCCCTGCCACTCACGCTGCATACCCGGTCCTAACAGTGCGACCTCCCGGCCTCACTAGCTGCGTCCTCACGGAATCTATGCGTACAGACCTGACATCACATGAGTCCGCCGCCAGTCCAAATCATAGGTTCCCCCCTGCCACACACATATACCGCCACTGCCACTCATCCGACCCCCCCTGTCAATCAATCTACCCGTCCCGCCCGGACACTCACTTGCGTCCGCCCTGCACACAATACATGTCCTCCCTGCCACTCACTATTACCGCTCCCATCCACAAACAGAGTACCTCCCAGTCCACACACAGAGTACGCGCCCTGTCCACACACCTTGCTACCTCCCGGCCCACACCACAGCTACCGCCCAGTCCACACACAGTATACCTCCCATCCACACACATAGACCTGCCCAGTCCACACACATATACCACCCCATTCCACATCCTCACACTCGACCTCCTCCGGCCACTCAGATACCTCCCCATGACACACTATTATACCTCCCTGCCACTCACTTTTCCTCCCAGTCCACACACATGATACCTCCCAGCCACACACAGCTACCCCCCCTACCACACACAGAGAAACGCCCAGCCACACACTGAGACCTCCCATGCCACACACAGCGACCGCCCGTCCACACACTTCTACCGTCCCTCCACACTCAGAGTACCTCCCTGCCACACACAGCGACCTCCCGGCCATCTACTGATGCTGACACCCCGGCCACACACTTGATACCGCCCTGCCCTCACACTGCTAGCCTCCCTGCCACACACAGAGACCGCCCATCCACACACATGATCCGCCCTTGCCACACACTGATTACCCCCTGTCCACCACACAGAATACCTCCCCAGCCACACACAGCTACCGCCCGGCCACACACATATACCTCCCAGCCACACACAGATGTCCTCCCTTCCACACACAGAGACCTTCCCTGCCACACACATCTACCTCCCGGCCACACACATCTACCTCCCTTCCCCACACAGATACCTCCCAGCCACACAAGATATACCTCCCAGTCCACTCACATCTACCTGCCCGGCCACCACAGATACCTCCCGTGCCACACCACAGAGACCTCCCATCCACACACAGAGTACCTCCCAGCCACACACACATACCTCCCCAGTCCACACACTTTTACCTCCCAGTCCACACACATAGAGACCTCACCATCCACACACAGCTACCGCCCTTCCAACACTATGAGACCTCCCAGCCACACACATGTGACCTCCCATGCCACACACCGCGACATCCCTGCCACACATCGAGTCCCCCCGCCACACACAGCGACCTCCCTGTCCACACACAAAGACCTCCCTGCCACACACAGATACCCCCCAGCAACACAGCAGATACCTCCCAGCCACACACAGAGTCCGCCCTTGCCACACACAGAGACCGCCCAGCCACACACATATACCTCCCGGCCACACACATGATACCTCCCTGCCACACACATCTACCTCCCGTCCACAACAGTGCTACCTCCCGTGCCACACACAGCGACCGCCCGGCCACTCACTGCTACCTCCCAGCTACACTCTCTGAGACTTCCCCAGCCACACACAGAGACCTCCCATCCACACACATGTAGACCCTCCCAGTCCACACACAGAGTACCGCCCTGCCCACACCCATTAGACCTCCCATGCCACACACATCTACCTCCCATGCCACACACATAGACCTCCCAGCCACACACTGATACCTCCCATGCCACACACTGATACCTCCAGCCACTCACAGAGACCTCCCATGCCACACACAGATCCTCCCTTGCCACTCACATCGACCTCCCATCCACACACAGATACCGCCCTTCCACACACAGAGTACCTCCCTGCCACCACATCTACCTGCCCTGCCACACAACGTCCTCCCAGACCTCCCCACCCCACAACCCTTGACCAGTAACACCCGTACCAGTAAACCGCCCGACCTTGCACACTAATGCGACCGCACAGTCCACACACAGAGTACCGCCCTGACACACACGGCGACCACACTGCCTCACAGCTTACAGTCCCAGACACACACTGCGTCAGCCCGGACTCAGCAGAGCGACATGCCCCGGCCACACACATCGACCTGACCGGCCACACAATGCTACCTGCCCTCCCACAACACATTTACCTCCCAGCCACACTCATAGTCCTCCCTGCCTCACACAGGCGTCCGCACGGTCCACTCATATGCGTACACCCCGGCCACATCACTTAGACCTCACGGTCCACACTACAGCGTCAGCCCTGACACTCAAATATACCGCCCAGCCACACACATTTGACCTCGCCATGCCACACACAGTATACCGCCCAGCCACACACAGAGACTCCCTTCCACACTGCTACCTCCCGCCACTCACATGTTACCTCCCTGCCACACACTGATACCGCCCTGCCACACACATAGTTCCTCCCCGGTCCACACACAGCGACCTCCCGTGTCCACACACATCTACCGCCCTTCCCCACTCAGAGACCTCCCAGCCACACAAATATACCTCCCCTGCCACACTATCAGCGACCTGCCCGTGCCACCACAGATACCGTCCCGGCCACACACATGAGTACCTCCCAGCACTCACATAGTGACCCTCCCAGGCCACACACACTGACCTCCCATCCACACACAGAGACCTCCCATGCCACACACAGGTACCTCCCAGTCCACACACAGTCGACCTCCCAGCCACACACATGAGTACCTCCCTTGCCACACACATAGTACCGCCCAGCCACACACCGCGACAGCCCAGGCCACACAACGACCTCCCAGCCACACACAGCGACCTCCCCTGCCACTCACAATAGTCCTCCCTGCCACACACAGATGACCCCCAGCAACACACAGTAGACCTCCCAGCCACACACAGAGACCTCCCAGCCACTACACAGATACCTCCCTGCCACACACAGTAGTCCGCCCGTGCCCACTCACACTAGTGTACCTCCCAGGCCACACACATGCGACCGCCCGGCCACAACTGAGCGACCGGCCCGTGCCACACACAGCGACCTCCCCGGCCACACGACAGCGACCTCCCAGCCACACACAGAGACCGCCCATGCCACACACTGAGTACCGCCCAGCCACTCACAGATACCCTCCCTTGCCACACACATAGACCTCCCGCCCACACCCAGAGACCGCCCTGCCACACACTGCTACCTCCCATCCACACAATGAGTACCTCCCTGCCACACTCAGATACCTCCCTGCCACACACAGATGACCTCCCAGTCCACACACAGTATACCTCCCTTCCACACACAGTATACCTCCCAGCCACACACAGCGACCCTCCCATGCCACACACAGATACCGCCCATCCACACACTTAGACCTCCCCTGCCACCACGCGACCTCCCAGTGCCACACAACGACCTCCCAGCCCACCCCCCCCACAACCCTGCCCATTAACCCCGGCCCATAACCCCGCCCTACCAGCCACACACAGCGTACCGCCCATGCCACACAAAGATTCCGCTCCCTGCCATCACTAGTCGACCACCCTGCCTCACAGCTCCTCCCTGCCACTCACTGCGACATCCCGGTCCACACATTAGCGACCTCCCGGACACACACAGCGACCGCCCTGCCACACTACAGCGACCTCCCCCACACACAGAGACCGCCCATGCCACACACAAGGGCCTCCCAGCCTACACCAGATGACCCCGCCCACACACAGTGACCTCCCAGCCACACACAGCTACCTCCCATCCACACACAGTTACCTCCCCGCCACACACATGAGACCGCTCCCATGCCACACACAGGAGACCTCCCAGCCCACACAGCTACCGCCCATGCCACACAGAGACCTCCCACCCACTCAACTAGACCTCCCAGCCACATACACATGACCTTCCCAGCCACACACAGAGTACTCGCCCAGCCACACACTAGCTACCGCCCTGACACACACAGAGTCCTCCCAGCCACACACAGAGACCTCCCTGCCACTCACAGCTACCATCCAGTCCACACACAGAGACCTCCCAGCCACACACAGCGACCTCCCTTGCCACAGCACAGAGACCTCCCATGCCACACACAGCTTCCCGCCCTGCCACACAGCGACCTCCCTGCCACACACAGCTAACCGCCCGGCCAAAACACATATGGACCTCCCTGCCACACACAGTATACCTCCCAGCCACACACATGAGACTCACCCAGGCCACACACTGTAAACCTCCCTGCCACACACAGAGACCCCCCTGCCACACACTTTGCCCTCCCGGACGACAAACTTGCTACCGCCCATGCCACACAGCGTCCGCCCTGAACACACATGCGACCCCCCTGCCACACAAGCGACCTCCCTGGCCACACACAGCTACCCCCCCTGCCACTCACTTGGGACCGCCCCTGCCTCACACAGAGACCTCCCAGCCACACACATGAGACCTCCCATGCCACACACTGAGACCTCCCCGCCACACACAGCGTACCTCCCGGCCACACACAGCGACCTCCCAGCCCCACAACATAGACCTCCCAGCCACACACAATACCCGCCCCAGTCCCACACTCTGTAGACCGTCCCATGCCACACACATCTACCGCCCGTCCACACAGTGTCCTCCCAGCCACACACAGAGTGACCTCCCATGCCACACACAGTAGACCTCCCCAGCCACACATCCCTCGCCACGCACCCCCCCCCCCCCCACTGCGGCTGCGGTCCCCGTGCTCACTGCGCGACATCCACACAACCTAACTAACCCCAACTCACTACCGTATCGACCCCACACTCTATCCAGTACAACCACCACTCAACCCGAACAACCGCAACTCTCAACAGTTCTTCCCCATAAACTAACAGTAACAACCCCATACATCATACCGATACTACCACATCTCAATTCAGTTCATCCTCATACTATTCCGTTCTTCCGCATAAATATCTGTTCTTACACATATATATTCAGTTCTTACACATATATATTCAGTTCTTACACATAACAATTCAGTTCTTACCCATATATATTCCGTTTTTACCGCATATATATTCCGTTCTTACGCATATATATTTCCGTTTTTACGCATATATTCAGTTCTTACGCATATATTCAGTTCTTACGCATATATACTCCGTTCTTGCAAATATATATTCAGTTTTTACACATATATATTCAGTTCTTAAACATATATATCAGTTATTACACATATATATTCAGTTTCTTACACATATATATTCAGTTCTTACAAATATAAATTCCGTTCTTAAGCATATATATTCAGTTTCTGACGCATATATTCAGTTCTTACGCATATATATTCAGTTCTTACACATATATTATTCAGTTCTTACGCATATATATTCAGTTCTTACACATATATATTCCATTCTTACGCATATATATTCCGTTCTTACACATATATATTCAGTTCTTACACATATATATTCCGTTCTTACGCATATATATTCAGTTTTCTTACACATATATATTCAGTTCTTACATATACATATTCAGTTCTTACACATATATATTTAGTTCTTACACATATATTCAGTTCTTACTCATATATATTCAGTTCTTACACATATATATTCAGTTCTTACACATATATATTCGGTTCTTACACATATATATTCAGTTCTTACGCATATATATTCAGTTCTTACACATATATATTTCGTTCTTACACATATATATTCAGTTCTTCCACATATATATTCATTTCTTACACATATATATTTAGTTCTTACGCATATATATTCCGTTCTTACGCATATATATTCCGTTCTTACGCACATATATTCCGTTCATACGCATATATATTCAGTTCTTACGCATATATTCAGTTATTACGCCTATATATTCAGTTCTTACACATATATATTCAGTTTCTTACGCATATATATTCAGTACTTTCGGTTAACATTTCGGTTAACATTTCAGTTAATATTGTATTTTATTCAGTTTCTTACGAATATATTCAGTTCTTACGCATATATATTCAGTTCTTACACATATATATTCAGTTTCTTACACATATATATTCAGTTCTTACGCATATATATTCAGTTCTTACACATATATATGCAGTTCTTACACATATATATTCAGTTCTTACACATATATATTCAGTTCTTACACATATAATATTCAGTTCTTACACATATATATTCAGTTCTTACGCATATATATTCAGTTCTTACACATTTATATTTCGTTCTTACACATATATATTCAGTTTCTTACACATATATATTCAGTTCTTACACATATATATTCAGTTCTTACACATATATATTCAGTTCTTACGCATATATATTCCGTTTCTTACGCATATATATTCCGTTCTTACGCACATATATTCCGTTCTTACGCATATATATTCAGTTCTTACACATATATATTCCGTTCTTACACATATATATTCAGTTCTTACACATATATATTCAGTTCTTACACATATATATTTCAGTTCTTACACATATATAATCAGTTTTTACACATATATATTCAGTTCTTACAAATATATATTCCGTTCTTACGCATATATATTCAGTTCTTACGAATATATTCAGTTCATACGCTTATATATTCAGTTCTTACACATATATATTCAGTTCTTACACATATATTTTCAGTTTCTTACGCATATATATTCAGTTCTTACACATATATATTCAGTTCTTACACATATATATTCAGTTCTTACATATATATATTCAGTTCTTACACATATATATTCAGTTTCTTACACATATATATTCCGTTCTTACACATATTATTCCGTTCTTACGCATATATATTCAGTTCTTACACAAATATATTCAGTTCTTACACATATATTTTCAGTTCTTACTCATATATATTCCGTTCTTACGCATATATATTCCGTTCTTACACATATATATTCAGTTCTTACACATATATATTCAGTTCTTACACATATATATTCCGTTCTTACGCATATATATTCAGTTTCTTACACATATATATTCAGTTTCTTACACATATATATTCAGTTCTTACACATATATATTCAGTTCTTACACATATATATTCAGTTCTTACGCATATATATTCCGTTTCTTACACATATATATTCCGTTGATACGCACATATATTCCGTTCTTACGCATATATATTCAGTTTCTTCACATATATATTCATTTCTTACACATATATATTTAGTTTCTTACGCCATATATATTCCGTTCTTACGCATATATATTCCGTTCTTACGCACATATATTCCGTTCATACGCATATATATTCAGTTCTTACGCATATATTCAGTTATTACGCCTATATATTCAGTTCTTACACATATATATTCAGTTCTTACGCATATATATTCAGTACTTTCGGTTAACATTTCGGTTAACATTTCAGTTAATATTGTATTTTATTCAGTTCTTACGAATATATTCAGTTCTTACGCATATATATTCAGTTCTTACACATATATATTCAGTTCTTACACATATATATTCAGTTTCTTACGCATATATATTCAGTTCTTACACATATATATGCAGTTCTTACACATATATATTCAGTTCTTACACATATATATTCAGTTCTTACACATATATATTCAGTTCTTACACATATATATTCAGTTTCTTACGCATATTATATTCAGTTTCTTACACATTTATATTTCGTTTCTTACACATATATATTCAGTTCTTACACATATATATTCAGTTCTTACACATATATATTCAGTTCTTACACATATATATTCAGTTTCTTACGCATATATATTCCGTTTCTTACGCATATATATTCCGTTCTTACGCACATATATTCCGTTCTTACGCATATATATTCAGTTCTTACACATATATATTCGTTCTTACACATATATATTCAGTTCTTACACATATATATTCAGTTCTTACACATATATATTCAGTTCTTACACATATATAATCAGTTTTTACACATATATATTCAGTTCTTACAAATATATATTCCGTTCTTACGCATATATATTCAGTTCTTACGAATATATTCAGTTCATACGCTTATATATTCAGTTTCTTACACATATATATTCAGTTTCTTACACATATATATTCAGTTCTTACGCATATATATTCAGTTCTTACACATATATATTCAGTTCTTACACATATATATTCAGTTCTTACATATATATATTCAGTTCTTACACATATATATTCAGTTCTTACACATATATATTCCGTTCTTACACATATTATTCCGTTCTTACGCATATATAGTTCAGTTCTTACACAAATATATTCAGTTCTTACACATATATTTTCAGTTCTACTCATATATATTCCGTTTCTTACGCATATATATTTCCGTTCTTACACATATATATTCAGTTCTTACACATATATATTCAGTTCTTACACATATATATTCCGTTTCTTACGCATATATATTCAGGTTCTTACACATATATATTCAGTTCTTACACATATATATTCAGTTCTTACACATATATATTCAGTTCTTACACATATATATTCAGTTCTTACGCATATATATTCCGTTCTTACACATATATATTCCGTTGATACGCACATATATTCCGTTCTTACGCATATATATTCAGTTCTTACACATATATATTTAGTTCTTACGCATATATATTCCGTTCTTACGCATATATATTCAGTTCTTACACATATATATTCAGTTCTAACACATATATATTAAGTTTTTTACGCATATATATTCAGTTCTTACACATATATATTCAGTTCTTACACATATATATTCAGTTCGTAAACATATATATTCAGTTCTTACACATATATTCCGTTCTTACGCATATATATTCAGTTATTACACATATATATTCAGTTCTTACACATATATATTCAGTTCTTACACATATATTTTCAGTTCTTACTCATATATATTCCGTTCTTACGCATATATATTCAGTTCTTACACATATTATATTCAGTTCTTACACATATATATTCAGTTTCTTACAAATATATATTCAGTTCTTACATATATATATTCCGTTCTTACGCATATATATTCCGTTCTTACGCATATATATTCCGTTTTTACGCATATATTCAGTTCTTACACATATATATTCAGTTTCTTACACATATATATTCAGTTCTTACACATATATATTCAGTTCTTACGCATATATATTCCGTTCTTACGCATATATATTCCGTTCTTACGCACATATATTCCGTTCTTACGCATATATATTCAGTTCTTACACATATATATTCCGTTCTTACACATATATATTCAGTTTCTTACACATATATATTCAGTTCTTACACATATATATTCAGTTCTTACACATATATAATCAGTTTTTACACATATATATTCAGTTCTTACAAATATATATTCCGTTCTTACGCATATATATTCAGTTCTTACGAATATATTCAGTTCGTACGCTTATATATTCAGTTCTTACACATATATATTCAGTTCTTACACATATATATTCAGTTCTTACGCATATATATTCAGCTCTTACACATATATATTCAGTTCTTACATATATATATTCAGTTCTTACGCATATATATTCAGTTCTTACACATATATACTCCGTTCTTACACATATATATTCAGTTCTTACACATATATATTCAGTTCTTACACATATATATTGAGTTCTTACAAATATATATTCAGTTCTTACACATATATATTCAGTTCTTACACATATATATTCAGTTTTTACAAATATATATTCCGTTCTTACGCATATATATTCAGTTCTTGCGCATATATTCAGTTCTTACGCATATATATTCAGTTCTTACGCATATATATTCAGTTCTTACACATATATATTCAGTTCTTACACATATATATTCAGTTCTTACACATATATATTCAGTTCTTACACATATATATTCAGTTCTTACACATATATATTCCGTTTTTACGCATATATATTCAGTTCTTACACATATATTCAGTTCTTACACATATATATTCAGTTCTTACACATATATATTCAGTTCTTACACATATATATTCAGTTCTTACACATATACATTCAGTTCTTACACATATATATTCAGTTCTTACACATATATATTCAGTTCTTACGCATATATATTCAGTTCTTACACATATATATTTCGTTCTTACACATATATATTCAGTTCTTACACATATATATTCAGTTCTTACACATATATATTCAGTTCTTACACATATATATTCAGTTCTTACGCATATATATTTCGTTCTTACGCATATATATTCCGTTCTTACGCACATATATTCCGTTCTTACGCATATATATTCAGTTCTTACACATATATATTCCGTTCTTACACATATTATTCCGTTCTTACGCATATATATTCAGTTCTTACACAAATATATTCAGTTCTTACACATATATTTTCAGTTCTTACTCATATATATTCCGTTCTTACGCATATATATTCCGTTCTTACACATATATATTCAGTCCTTACACATATATATTCAGTTCTTACACATATATATTCCGTTCTTACGCATATATATTCAGTTCTTACACATATATATTCAGTTCTTACACATATATATTCAGTTCTTACACATATATATTCAGTTCTTACACATATAAATTCAGTTCTTACGCATATATATTCCGTTCTTACGCATATATATTCCGTTGATACGCACATATATTCCGTTCTTACGCATATATATTCAGTTCTTACACATATATATTCAGTTCTTACGCATATATATTCCGTTCTTACGCATATATATTCAGTTCTTACACATAAATATTCAGTTCTAACACATATATATTAAGTTTTTACGCATATATATTCAGTTCTTACACATATATATTCAGTTCTTACACATATATATTCAGTTCGTAAACATATATATTCAGTTCTTACACATATATTCCGTTCTTACGCATATATATTCAGTTCTTACACATATATATTCAGTTCTTACACATATATATTCAGTTCTTACACATATATTTTCAGTTCTTACTCATATATATTCCGTTCTTACGCATATATATTCAGTTCTTACACATATATATTCAGTTCTTACACATATATATTCAGTTCTTACAAATATATATTCAGTTCTTACCCATATATATTCCGTTCTTACGCATATATATTCCGTTCTTACGCATATATATTCCGTTTTTACGCATATATTCAGTTCTTACGCATATATTCAGTTCTTACGCATATATACTCCGTTCTTGCAAAAATATATATTCAGTTCTTACACATATATATTCAGTTCTTACAAATATATATTCAGTTATTACACATATATATTCAGTTCTTACACATATATATTCAGTTCTTACAAATATATATTCCGTTCTTACGCATATATATTCAGTTCTGACGCATATATTCAGTTCTTACGCATATATATTCAGTTCTTACATATATATATTCAGTTCTTACGCATATATATTCAGTTCTTACACATATATATTCCATTCTTACGCATATATATTCCGTTCTTACACATATATATTCAGTTTTTACGCATATATATTCAGTTCTTACACATATATATTCCGTTCTTACACATATATATTCAGTTCTTACACATATATATTCAGTTCTTACACATATATATTCCGTTCTTACGCATATATATTCCGTTCTTACACATATATATTCAGTTCTTACACATATATATTCAGTTCTTACACATATATATTCCGTTCTTACGCATATATATTCAGTTCTTACACATATATATTCAGTTCATACGCATATATATTCAGTTCTTACGCATATATTAAGTTATTACGCATATATATTCAGTTCTTACACATATATATTCAGTTCTTACGCATATATATTCAGTACTTTCGGTTAACATTTCGGTTAACATTTCAGTTAATATTGTATTATATTCAGTTCTTACGAATATATTCAGTTCTTACGCATATATATTCAGTTCTTACACATATATATTCAGTTCTTACACATATATATTCAATTCTTACGCATATATATTCAGTTCTTACACATATATATTCCATATATTCAGTTCTTACACATATATATTCAGTTCTTAGGCATATATATTCAGTTCTTACACATATATATTCAGTTCTTACGCATATATATTCAGTTCCTACACATATATATTCAGTTCTTACACATATATATTCAGTTCTTATACATATATATTCAGTTCTTACACATATATATTCAGTTCTTACGCACATATATTCCGTTCTTACGCATATATATTCCGTTCTTACGCACATATATTCCGTTCTTACGCATATATATTCAGTTCTTACACATATATATTCCGTTCTTACGCATATATATTCAGTTCTTACATATATGTATTCCGTTTTTACGCATATATTCAGTTCTTACGCATATATTCAGTTCTGACGCATATATACTCCGTTCTTGCACATATATATTCAGTTCTTACACATATATATTCAGTTCTTACACATATATATTCAGTTATTACACATATATATTCAGTTCTTACAAATATATATTCCGTTCTTACGCATATATATTCAGTTCTGACGCATATATTCAGTTCTTACGCATATATATTCAGTTCTTACACATATATATTCAGTTCTTACGCATATATATTCAGTTCTTACACATATATATTCCATTCTTACGCATATATATTCCGTTCTTACACATATATATTCAATTCTTACACATATATATTCCGTTCTTACGCATATATATTCAGTTCTTACACATATATATTCAGTTCTTACATATACATATTCAGTTCTTACACATATATATTTAGTTCTTACACATATATATTCAGTTCTTACTCATATATATTCAGTTCTTACACATATATATTCAGTTCTTACACATATATATTCAGTTCTTACACATATATATTCAGTTCTTACTCATATATATTCAGTTCTTATCGTTCGTACACATATATATTCAGTTCTTACACATATATATTCAGTACGTACACATATATATTCAGTTCTTACACATATATTCCGTTCTTACGCATATATATTCAGTTCTTACACATATATATTCAGTTCTTACACATATATATTCAGTTCTTACACATATATTTTCAGTTCTTACTTATATATATTCCGTTCTTACGCATATATATTCAGTTCTTACACATATATATTCAGTTTTTACACATATATATTCAGTTCTTACACATATATATTCAGTTCTTACCCATATATATTCCGTTCTTACGCATATATATTCCGTTCTTACGCATAAATATTCCGTTTTTACGCATATATTCAGTTCTTACGCATATATTCAGTTCTTACGCATATATACTCCGTTCTTGCAAATATATATTCAGTTCTTACACATATATATTCAGTTATTACACATATATATTCAGTTCTTACAAATATATATTCCGTTCTTACGCATATATATTCAGTTCTGACGCATATATTCAGTTCTTACGCATATATATTCAGTTCTTACACATATATATTCAGTTCTTACGCATATATATTCAGTTCTTACACATATATATTCCATTCTTACGCATATATATTCCGTTCTTACACATATATATTCAATTCTTACACATATATATTCCGTTCTTACGCATATATATTCAGTTCTTACACATATATATTCAGTTCTTACATATACATATTCAGTTCTTACACATATATATTTAGTTCTTACACATATATATTCAGTTCTTACTCATATATATTCAGTTCTTACACATATATATTCAGTTCTTACACATATATATTCAGTTCTTACACATATATATTCAGTTCTTACTCATATATATTCAGTTCTTATCGTTCGTACACATATATATTCAGTTCTTACATATTTATATTCAGTACGTACACATATATATTCAGTTCTTACACATATATTCCGTTCTTACGCATATATATTCAGTTCTTACACATATATATTCAGTTCTTACACATATATATTCAGTTCTTACACATATATTTTCAGTTCTTACTTATATATATTCCGTTCTTACGCATATATATTCAGTTCTTACACATATATATTAAATGTTTACACATATATATTCAGTTCTTACACATATATATTCAGTTCTTACAGATATATATTCCGTTCTTACGCATATATATTCCGTTCTTACGCATATATATTCCGTTTTTACGCATATATTCAGTTCTTACGCATATATTCAGTTCTTACGCATATATACTCCGTTCTTGCAAATATATATTCAGTTCTTACACATATATATTCAGTTCTTACACATATATATTAAGTTATTACACCTATATATTCAGTTTTTACACATATATATTCAGTTCTTACAAATATAAATTCCGTTCTTACGCATATATATTCAGTTCTGACGCATATATTCAGTTCTTACGCATATATATTCAGTTCTTACACATATATATTCCATTCTTACGCATATATATTCCGTTCTTACACATATATATTTAGTTCTTACACATATATATTCAGTTCTTACAAATATATATTCAGTTCTTACACATATATATTCAGTTCTTACACATATATATTCAGTTCTTAAATATACATATTCAGTTCTTACACATATATATTTAGTTCTTACACATATATATTCAGTTCTTACACATATATATTCAGTTCTTACACATATATATTCAGTTCTTACGCATATATATTCAGTTCTTACACATATATATTCAGTTCTTACACATATATATTCAGTTCTTACACATATATATTCAGTTCTTACACATATATATTCAGTTCTTACACATATATATTCAGTTCTTACGCATATATATTCAGTTCTTACACATATATATTTCGTTCTTACACATATATATTCAGTTCTTACACATATATATTCAGTTCTTACGCATATATATTCCGTTCTTAGGCATATATATTCCGTTCTTACGCACATATATTCCGTTCTTACGCATATATATTCAGTTCTTACACATATATATTCCGTTCTTACACATATATATTCAGTTCTTACACATATATATTCAGTTCTTACACATATATATTCAGTTCTTACACATATATAATCAGTTTTTACACATTTATATTCAGTTCTTACAAATATATATTCCGTTCTTACGCATATATATTCAGTTCTTACGAATATATTCAGTTCTTACGCATATATATTCAGTTCTTACACATATATATTCAGTTCTGACACATATATATTCAGTTCTTACGCATATATATTCAGTTCTTACACATATATATTCAGTTCTTACACATATATATTCAGTTCTTACATATATATATTCAGTTCTTACGCATATATATTCAGTTCTTACATATATGTATTCCGTTTTTACGCATATATTCAGTTCTTACGCATATATTCAGTTCTGACGCATATATACTCCGTTCTTGCACATATATATTCAGTTCTTACACATATATATTCAGTTCTTAACACATATATATTCAGTTATTACACATATATATTCAGTTCTTACAAATATATATTCCGTTCTTACGCATATATATTCAGTTCTGACGCATATATTCAGTTCTTACGCATATATATTCAGTTCTTACACATATATATTCAGTTCTTACGCATATATATTCAGTTCTTACACATATATATTCCATTCTTACGCATATATATTCCGTTCTTACACATATATATTCAATTCTTACACATATATATTCCGTTCTTACGCATATATATTCAGTTCTTACACATATATATTCAGTTCTTACATATACATATTCAGTTCTTACACATATATATTTAGTTCTTACACATATATATTCAGTTCTTACTCATATATATTCAGTTCTTACACATATATATTCAGTTCTTACACATATATATTCAGTTCTTACACATATATATTCAGTTCTTACTCATATATATTCAGTTCTTATCGTTCGTACACATATATATTCAGTTCTTACACATATATATTCAGTACGTACACATATATATTCAGTTCTTACACATATATTCCGTTCTTACGCATATATATTCAGTTCTTACACATATATATTCAGTTCTTACACATATATATTCAGTTCTTACACATATA
>JAWPHD010024628.1:0-18676 GCA_037043455.1 Cyrtodaria siliqua | reverse complement strand
TGTATCAGTAAGACCACATAAAAAAATGTGTGGTTCAGGTAACCCGAACGACCCTATTATTTTAAGGGGCCGACCCTAAAACTTTTTATGCAAAAATGAAAAATAAATTTTTAAAAAAAAAAAAAAATTCTAAAAAAATTAAAAAAATTAAAAAAAAATTAAACAAAAAAATAAATCAATAGGGGTGATCTACTGGTCATGACCAACCATCCTTCCAAGTTTGAGGACCCTAGGTCCAACCATTCTCTAGTTATTGTTCGGACATCGTTTTGATAGTCAATGTCACCGCAACCTTGACCTTTGACCTAGTGACCCAAAATCAATAGGGGTCATCTACTTGTCATGACCAACCAACCTTCCAAGTTTGAGGACCCTATTTCCAACCATTCTCTAGTTATTGATCGGACATCGTTCTGATAGTCAATGTCACCGCAACCTTGACCTTTGACCTAGTGACCCCAAAATCAATAGGGATCATCCACTTTTCATGACCAACCAACCTTCCAGGTTTGAGGATCCTAGGTCCAACCATTCTCTAGTTATTGATCGGACATCGTTCTGATAGTCAATGTCACCGCAACCTTGACCTTTGACCTAGTGACCCCAAAATCAATAGGGGTCATCTACTTGTCATGACCAACCAACCTTCCAAGTTTGTGGACCCTAGGTCCAACCATTCTCTAGTTATTGATCGGACATCGTTTTGATAGTCAATGTCACCGCAACCTTGACCTTCGATCTAGTGACCCCAAAATCAATAGGGGTCATCTACTTGTCATGACCAACCAACCTTCCAAGTTTGAGGACCCTAGGTCCAACCATTCTCTAGTTATTGATCGGACATCGTTCTGATAGTCAATGTCACCGCAACCTTGACCTTTGACCTAATGACCCCAAAATCAATAGAGGTCATCTACTTGTCATGACCAACCAACCTACCAAGTTCGAGGACCCTAGGTCCAACCATTCTCTAGTTATTGATCGGACATCGTTTGTGACACAGACACGCAGAGAAACAGACAGACAGACAAGACACGCAGAGAAACAGACAGACAGACGAGAGAAAGCACAAAATCAACATGGCTCCCCTACCACACTTTGTGTGGGGGAGCCATAATAAATGCAGCACCACTTTGGACTAGTGGATAATACAGAGAATAAATGCAACACCACTTTGAACTAGTGGGTAATATAGAGAATAAATGCAGCACCACTAAAGGACTAGTGGATAGTATAGTAAATAAATGCAGCGCCACCCGGACTAGTGGACTATACTAGCGGACAATATAGTCAATGAATGCCTGACTGGTGGATACTATAGTAAATTAATGCCCGACTAGTGGATAATGTAGTAAATGGATGCCTGACTATTGGATTAAATAGTGAATAAACGCAGCACATGACCCGATTAGTAGGTAATCAGTGAATTCACATCTCGGGACGAATTGAATTGAATTGGGTTAAAAGGCGCGCGCACCAACACATCAAAGGTTATATGGCGACTCACAGGAATGAATATGCCAGACTCATCAAGAAAAAATAGGTAGAATGGGCCTAGAACCTTGTTACCTACAGAACTGCAGAATTGCTGCAAATTCAAGGTCAAGGCCACATGCACATTTGTATAGTAAATGGAATGCCTGACTAGTAGATAATATAGTAAATAAATGCAGCACCACTTTGGACTAGGGATAATACAGAGTATAAATGCAGCACTACTTTGAACTAGTGGATAATATAGAGAATAAATGCAGCACCACTAAAGGACTAGTGGATAGTGTAGTAAATAAATGCAGCGCCACCCGGACTAGTGGACAATACTAGTGGATAATATAGTCAATGAATGCCTGACTGGTGGATACTATAGTAAATGAATGCCTGACTAGTGGATAATGTAGTAAATGGATGCCTGACTATTGGATTATAGTTAACGAACGCAGCACATGACCCAACTAGTAGGTAATCAGTGAATTGACACCTCAGGATGAATTCAATTGAATTGGGTTTAAAGGCGTGAGCACCAACACATGAAAGGTTATATGGCGCCTCACAGTAATGAATATGCCAGACTCATCATCAAGAAAAAATATGTAGAATGGGCCTAGAACCTTGCTACCTACAGAACTGCAGAGTTGCTGCAAATTCAAGGTCAAGGTCACATGCACATTTGTATAGTAAATGTACTAAATGGAATGCCTGACTAGTGGATAATATAGTGAATAAATGCAGCACCACTTTGGACTAGTGGATAATATAGAGAATAAATGCAGCACCACTAAAGGACTAGTGGATAGTATAGTAAATAAATGCAGTGACACCTGGACTAGTGGACAATACTAGTGGATAATATAGTCAATGAATGCCCGACTAGTGGATAATGTAGTAAATGGATGCCTGACTATTGGATTATATAGTAAATAAACACAGCACATGACCTGACTAGAAGATAATCAGTGAATTCACATCTCGGGATGAATTGAATTGAATTGAATTAGGTTTAAAGGCGCGCGCACCAACACATGAAAGGTTATATGGCGCCTCACAGGAATGAATATGCCAGACTCATCATCAAGAAAATATATGTAGAATGGGCCTAGAACCTCGTTACCTACAGAACTGCAGGGTTGCTGCAAATTCAAGGTCAAGGTCACATGCACATTTGTATAGTAAATGTACTCAATGGAATGCCTGACTAGTGAAAAATATAGTGAATAAATGCAGCACCACTTTGGACTAGTGGATATTACAGAGAATAAATGCAGCACCACTATGAACTAGTGGATAATGTAGAGAATAAATGCAGCACCACTAAAGGACTAGTGGATAGTATAGTAAATAAATGCAGCGCCACCCGGACTAGTGGACAATACTAGTGGATAATATAGTCAATGAATGCCTGACTGGTGGATACTATAGTAAATGAATGCCGGACTAGTGGAAAATGTAGTAAATGGATGCCTGACTATTGGATTATATAGTGAATAAACGCAGGACATGACCCGAGTAGTAGATAATCAGTGAATTCACATCTCGGGACGAATTGAATTGGGTTTAAAGGCGCGCGCACCAACACATAAAAGGTTATATGGCGCCTCACAGGAATGAATATGCCAGACTCATCAAGAAAAAATATGTAGAATGGGCCTAGAACCTTGTTACCTACAGAACTGCAGAGTTGCTGCAAATTCAATGTCAAGGTCACATGCACATTTGTGTAGTAAATGTAGTAAATGGAATGCCTGACTAGTGGATAATATAGTGAATAAATGCAGCACCACTTTGGACTAGTAGATAATACAGATAATAAATGCAGCACCACTTTGAACTAGTGGATAATATAGAGAATAAATGCAGCACCACTAAAGGACTAGTGGATAGTATAGTAAATAAATGCAGCACCACCCGGACTAGTGGACAATACTAGTGGATAATATAGTCAATGAATGCCTGACTGGTGGATACTATGGTAAATGAATGCCTGACTAGTGGATAATGTAGTAAATGGATGCCAGACTATTGGATAATATAGTGAATAAATGCAGCACATGACCCGACTAGTAGATAATAAGTGAATTCACATCTCGGGACGAATTGAATTGGGTTTAAACGTGCGCGCACCAACACATGAAAGGTTATATGGGGCCTCACAGGAATGAATATGCCAGACTCATCAAGAAAAAATATGTAGAATGGGCCTAGAACCTTGTTACCTACAGAACTGCAGAGTTGCTGCAAATTCAAGATCAAGGTCACATGCACATTTGTATTGTAAATGTAGTAAATGGAATGCCTGACTAGTGGATAATATAGTGAATAAATGCAGCACCACTTGGGACTAGTGGATAATATAGAGAATAAATGCAGCTAGTGGATAATATAGAGAATAAATACAGCACCACTTTGAACTAGTGGATAATACAGAGAATAAATGCAGCACAACTAAAGGACTAGTGGATAGTATAGTAAAAAAATGCAGCACCACCCGGACTAGTGGACAATACTAGTGTATAATATAAATAATGAATGCCTGACTGGTGGATACTATAGTAAATGAATGCCTGACTAGTGGATAATGTAGTAAATGGATGCCTGACTATTGGATTATATAGTGAATAAACGCAGCACATAACCCGACTAGTAGGTAATCAGGATGAATTGAATTGAATTGGGTTTAAAGGCGCGCGCACCAACACATGAAAGGTTATATTGCGCCACACAGGAATAAATATGCCAGACTCATCATCAAGTAAAAATATGTAGAATGTGCCTAGAACCTAATGTTACCTACAGAACTGCAAAGTTGCTGCAAATTCAAGGTCAAGGTCACATGCACATTTATGTAGTAAATGGAATGCCTGACTAGTAGATAATATAGTGAATAAATGCAGCACCACTTTGGACTAGTGGATAATACAGAGAATAAATGCAGCACCACTTTGAACTAGTGGATAATGAAGAGAATAAATGCAGCACCACTAAAGGACTAGTGTATAGTATAGTAAATAAATGAAGCGCCACCCGGACTAGTGGACAATACTAGTGGATAATATAGTCAATGAATGCCTGACTGGTGGATACTATAGTAAATGAATGCCTGACTAGTGGATAATGTAGTAAAAGTATGCCTGACTATTGGATTATATAGTGAATAAACGCAGCACATGACCCGACTAGTAGATAATCAGTGAATTCACATCTGTGGACGAATTGAAGTGAATTGTGTTTAAAGGCGCGCGCACCAACACATGAAAGGTTATATGGCGCCTCACAGGAATGAATATGACAGACTCATCATCAAGAAAAAATATGTAGAATGGGCCTAGAACCTTGTTACCTACAGAACTGCAGAGTTGCTGCAAATTCAAGGTCACATGCACATTTGTATAGTAAATGTAATAAATGGAATGCCTGACTAATGGATAATACAGAGAATAAATGCAGCACCACTTTGAACTAGTGGATAATAGACAGAATAAATGCAGCACCACTAAAGGACTAGCGGATAGTAAAGTAAATAAATGCAGCGCCACACGGACTAGTGGCAATACTAGTAAATAATATAGTCAATGAATGCCTAACTGGTGAATACTATAGTAATGAATGCCTGACTAGTGGAAAATGTAGTAAATGGATGCCTGACTATTGGATTATATAGTGAATAAACGCAGCACATGACCCGACTAGTAGATAATCAGTGAATTCACATCTCCGGACAAATTGAATTGAATTGGGTTTAAAGGCGCGCGCACCAACACATGAAAGCTTATATGGCGCCTCACAGGAATGAATATGCCAGACCCATCATCAAGAAAAAAAAGAGTAGCATGGGCCTAGAACCTTGTTACCTACAGAACTGCAGAGTTGCTGGAAATTCAAGGTCAAGGTCACATGCACATGTAGTAAATGCAATGCCTGACTAGTGGATAATATAGTGAATAAATGCAGCACCATTTTGGAATAGTGGATAAAACAGAGAATAAATGCTGACCACTTTGAACTATTGGATAATATAGAGAATAAATGCAGCACCACTAAAGGACTAGTGGATAGTATAGTAATAAATGCAGCACCACCCGGACTAGTGGACAATACTAGTGGATAATATAGTCAATAAATGCCTGACTGGTGGATACTATAGTAAATGAATGCCTGACTAGTGGATAATGTAGTGAATAAATGCAGCAACACTTTGGACTAGTGGATAATATAGAGAATAAATGCAGCACCACTAAAGGACTAGTGGATAGTATAGTAAATAAATGCAGTGCCACCTGGACTAGTGGACACTACTAGTTGATAATATAGTCAATGAATGCCTGACTGGTGGATACTATAGTAAATGAATGCCTGACTAGTGGATAATGTAGTAAATGGATGCCTGACTAATGGATTTTATAATGAATAAATGCAGCACATGACCCGACTAGTAGGTAATCAGTGAATTCACATCTCTGAATTGAATTGGGTTTAAAGGCGCGCACACCAACACATGAAAGGTTATATGCCGCCTCACAGGAATGAATATGCCAGACTCATCATCAAGAAAAAATATGTAGAATGGGCCAAGAACCTTGTTACCTAAAGAACTGCAGAGTTGCTGCAAATTCAATGTTAAGGTCACATGCACATTTGTATAGTAAATTTAGTCAATGGAATGCCTGACTAGTGGATAATATAGTGAATAAATGCAGCACCACTGTGGACTAGTGGATAATACAGAGAATAAATGCAGCACCACTTTGAACTAGTGGATAATTTAGAGAATAAATGCAGCACCACTAAAGGACTAGTGGATAGTAAAGTAAATAAATGCAGCGCCACCCGGACTAGTGGCAATACTAGTAAATAATATGGTCAATGAATGCCTAACTGGTGGATACTATAGTAAATGAATGCCTGACTAGTGGAAAATGTAGTAAATGGATGCCTGACTATTGGATTATATAGTGAATAAACGCAGCACATGACCCGACTAGTAGATAATCAGTGAATTCACATCTCGGGACAAATTGAATTGAATTGGGTTTAAAGGCGCGCGCACCAACACATGAAAGGTTATATGGCGCCTCACAGGACTGAATATGCCAGACCCATCATCAAGAAAACGAGAGAGTAGAATGGGCCTAGAACCTCGTTACCTACAGAACTGCAGAGTTGCTGGAAATTCAACGTCAAGGTCACATGCACATGTAGTAAATGGAATGCCTGACTAGTGGATAATATAGTGAATAAATGCAGCACCACTTTGGACTAGTGGATAATACAGAGAATAAATGTTGACCACTTTAACTAGTGGATAATACAGAGAATAAATGCAGCACCACTAAAGGACTAGTTGATAGTATAGTAAATAAATGCAGCGCCACCCGGACTAGTGGACAATACTAGTGGATAATATAGTCAATGAATGCCTAACTGGTGGATACTATAGTAAATGAATGTCTGACTAGTGGATAATGTAGTAAATGGATGCCTGACTATTGGATTATATAGTGAATAAACGCAGCACATGACCCGACTAGTAGGTAATCAGTGAATTCACATCTAGGGACGAATTAAATTGAATTGGGTTTAAAGGTGCGCGCACCAACACATAAAAGGTTATATGGCGACTCACAGGAATGAATATGCCAGACTCATCAAGAAAAAATATGTAGAATGGGCCTAGAACATTGTTACCTACAGAACTGCAGAGTTGCTGCAAATTCAAGGTCAAGGTCAAATTCACATTTGTATAGTAAATGTAGTAAATGGAATGCCTGACTAGTAGATAATATAGTAAATAAATGCAGCAGCACTTTGGACTAGTGGATAATACAGAGAATAAATGCAGCACCACTTTGAACTAGTGGATAATATAGAGAATAAATGCAGCACCACTAAAGGACACTTCACACATTTTCCCAGTCAATTAAACCCTTTATGAATAATCAAGATTCTACGTTGTCAAAATTCAGAATCGACATTTAATAAATATGTGCGGTAAATCAATACCGCAGTTATCCGGTTATCGTCGTTAGGAAGAAAACATAATATTCTATTCTATTCTATTCACGCGTTTGTAAACCCGTCTACGTAAAACGGAAACCACAGCCTCGTTATCATTTCACTTTGCCGATTGATGTAAAAAATGATATTTTTCAACATTTCAATGGTATTTTCTCAACAATAATCGACATAAAACATGGTAAAGTTTGATTTTATTATTTTTATTGATAATAAGCATATAGCATGCAACGCATTTTATTGAAACAATAGAAACAAGCCAACTTTTGTTCGATTCAATCTCTCTAGTAAACGGCCGGTCTTGCGACTTTTTGAAACCCACAAAACTTCTCGTCTTGGCTGGAAAAAAAAAAAGTAAAACAGTTACTTGTTGCTTAAACCGCGCACCCAAACTTCAGCCACAGAATCTGGGGTAAAAAAGTGCGCGCTATAGGCCGAGAGATACGGCAGTGAATAAACGCAGCACATGACCCGACTAGCAGAATATCAGTGAATTCACATCTCGTGACATATTGAATTGAGTTTAAAGGCGCGCGCACCAACACATGAAAGGTTATATGGAGCCTCACAGGAATGAATATGCCAGACTCATCATCAAGAAAAAATATGTAGAATGGGCCTAGAACCTTGTTAACCTACAGAATTGCAGAGTTGCTGCAAATTCAAGGTCAAGGTCACATGCACATTTGTATAGTAAATGTAGTAAATGGAATGCCTGACTAGTGGATAATATAGTGAATAAATGCAGCATCGCTTTGTACTAATGGATAATATAGAGAATAAATGCAGCACCACTTTGAACTAGTGGATAATATAGAGAAAGCACCACTTTGAACTAGTGGATAATATAGAGAATAAATGCAGCACCACTAAAGGACTAGTGGATAGTATAGTAAAAAAGTGCAGCACCACCCGGACTAGAGGACAATACTAGTGGATAATATAAATAATGAATGCCTGACTGGTGGATACTATAGTAAATGAATGCCTGACTAGTGTATAATGTAGTAAATGGATGCCTGACTATTGGATTATATAGTGAATAAACGCAGCACATGACCCGACTAGTAGGTAATCAGTGAATTCACATCTCGGGATGAATTGAATTGAATTGGGTTGGGTTAAAAGGCGCGCGCACCAACACATGAAAGGTTATATGGCGCCTCACAGGAATGAATATGCCAGACTCAGGAATGAATATGCCAGAACTGCAGAGTTGCAGCAAATTCAAGGTCATGGTCACATGCACATTTGTATAGTAAATATAGTAAATGGAATGCCTGACTATTGGATTATATAGTGAATAAACGCAGCACATGACCCGACTAGTAGATAATCAGTGAATTCACATCTCGGGATGAATTGAATTGGATTGGGTTGAAAGGCGTGCACACCAACAAATGAAAGGTTATATGGCGCCTTACAGGAATGAATATGCCACTCTACATCAAGTAAAATATGTAGGATGGGCCTAGAACCTCGTTACCTACAGAACTGCAGAGTTGCTGCTAATTCAAGGTCAAGGTCACATGCACATGTAGTAAATGGAATGCCTGACTAGTGGATAATATAGTGAATAAATGCAGGACCACTTTGGACTAGTGGATAATACAGAGAATAAATGCAGCACCACTTTGAACTAGTGGATAATATAGAGAATAAATGCAGCACCACTAAAGGACTAGTGGATAGTATAGTAAATAAATGCAGCGCCACCCGGACTAGTGGACAATACGAGTGGATAATATAGTCAATGAATGCCTGACTGGTGGATACTATAGTAAATGAATGCCTGACTAGTGGATAATGTAGTAAATGGATGCCTGACTATTGGATTATATAGTGAATAAACGCAGCACATGACCCGACTAGTAGATAATCAGTGAATTCACATCTCGGGATGAATTGAATTGGGTTTAAAGGCAAGCGCACCAACACATGAAAGGTTATATGGCACCTCACAGGAATGAATATGCCAGACTCATCATCAAGAAAATATATGTAGAATGGGCCTAGAACCTCGTTACCTACAGAACTGCAGAGTTGCTGCAAATTCAAGGTGAAGGTCACATGCACATTTATATAGTAAATGTAGTAAATGGAATGCCTGACTAGTGGAAAATATAGTGAATAAAGGCAGCACCACTTTGGACTAGTGGATAATACAGAGAATAAATGCAGCACCACTAAAGGACTAGTGGATAGTATAGTAAGTAAATGAAGCGCCACCCGGACTAGTGGACAATACTAGTGGATAATAGAGTCAATAAATGCATGACTGGTGGATTCTGTAGTATATGAATGCCTGACTAGTGGAAAATGTAGTAAATGGATGCCTGACTATTGGATTATATAGTGAATAAACGCAGCACATTACCCGACTAGTAGATAATCAGTGAATTCACATCTCGGGATGAATTGAATTGGGTTTAAAGGCAAGCGCACCAACACATGAAAGGTTATATGGCACCTCACAGGAATGAATATGCCAGACTCATCATCAAGAAAATATATGTAGAATGGGCCTAGAACCTCGTTACCTACAGAACTGCAGAGTTGCTGCAAATTCAAGGTGAAGGTCACATGCACATTTATATAGTAAATGTAGTAAATGGAATGCCTGACTAGTGGAAAATATAGTGAATAAAGGCAGCACCACTTTGGACTAGTGGATAATACAGAGAATAAATGCAGCACCACTAAAGGACTAGTGGATAGTATAGTAAGTAAATGAAGCGCCACCCGGACTAGTGGACAATACTAGTGGATAATAGAGTCAATAAATGCATGACTGGTGGATACTGTAGTATATGAATGCCTGACTAGTGGAAAATGTAGTAAATGGATGCCTGACTATTGGATTATATAGTGAATAAACGCAGCACATTACCCGACTAGTAGATAATCAGTGAATTCACATCTCGGGACGAATTGAATTGAATTGGGTTTAAAGGCGCGCGCACCAACACATGAAAGGTTAAGGTTATATGGCGCCTCACAGGAATGAATATGCCAGACTCATCAAGAAAAAATATGTAGAATGGGCCTAGAACCTCGTTACCTACAGAACTTCAGATTTGCTGCAAATTCAAGGTCACATGCACATTTGTATAGTAAATGTAATAAATGGAATGCCTGACTAGTGGATAATATAGTGAATAAATGCAGCACCACTTTGGACTAGTGGATAATACAGAGAATAAATGCAGCACCACTTTGAACTAGTGGATAATATAGAGAATAAATGCAGCACCACTAAAGGACTAGTGGATAGTATAGTAAATAAATGCAGCGCCACCCGGACTGGTGGACAATAATAGTGAATAACATATTCAATGAATGCCTGACTCGTGGATACTATAGTAAATTTAATGCCTGACTAGTGGATAATGTAGTAAATGGATGCCTGACTATTGGATAATATAGTGAATAAACGCAGCACATGACCCGACTAGCAGATAATCAGTGAATTCACATCTCGTGACGAATTGAATTGAGTTTAAAGGCGCGCGCACCAACACATGAAAGGTTATATGGCGCCTCACAGGAATGAATATGCCAGACTCATCATCAAGAAAAAATATGTAGAATGGGCCTAGAACCTTGTTAACCTACAGAATTGCAGAGTTGCTGCAAATTCAAGGTCACATGCACATTTGTATAGTAAATGTAGTAAATGGAATGCCTGACTAGTGGATAATATAGTGAATAAATGCAGCACCGCTTTGTACTAGTGGATAATATAGAGAATAAATGCAGCACCACTTCGAACTAGTGGATAATATAGAGAAAGCACCACTTTGAACTAGTGGATAATATAGAGAATAAATGCAGCACCACTAAAGTACTAGTGGATAGTATAGTAAAAAAATGCAGCACCACCCGGACTAGTGGACAATACTAGTGGATAATATAAATAATGAATGCCTGACTGGTGGATACTATAGTAAATGAATGCCTGACTAGTGGATAATGTAGTAAATGGATGCCTGACTATTGGATTATATAGTGAATAAACGCAGCACATGACCCGACTAGTAGGTAATCAGTGAACTCACATCTCGGGATGAATTGAATTGAATTGGGTTTAAAGGCGCGCGCACCAACACATGAAAGGTTATATGGCGCCTTACAGGAATGAATATGCCAAACTCATCATCAAGAAAAAATACATAGAATAGGCCTAGAACATCGTTACCTACAGAACTGCAGAGTTGCAGCAAATTCAAGGTCAAGGTCACATGCACATTTGTATAGTAAATGTAGTAAATGGAATGCCTGACTATTGGATTATATAGTGAATAAACGCAGGACATGACCCGACTAGTAGATAATCAGTCAATTCACATCTCGGGATGAATTGATTTGAATTGGGTTGAAAGGCGCGCGCACCAACACATGAAAGGTTATATGGCGCCTTACAGGAATGAATATGCCACTCATCATCAAGTAAAATATGTAGGATGGGCCTAGAACCTTGTTACCTACAGAACTGCAGAGTTGCTGCAAATTCAAGGTCAAGGTCACATGCACATGTAGTAAATGGAATGCCTGACTAGTGGATAATATAGGGAATAAATGCAGCACCACTTTGGACTAGTGGATAATACAGAGAATAAAAGCAGCACCACTAAAGGACTAGTGGATAATATAGTAAATAAATGCAGCGCCACCCGGACTAGTGGACAATACTAGTGGATAATATAGTCAATGAATGCCTGACTGGTGGATACTATAGTAAATGAATGCCTGACTAGTGGATAATGTAGTAAATGGATGCCTGACTAATGGATTATATAGTGAATAAACGCAGCACATGACCTGACTAGTAGATAATCAGTGAATTCACATCTCGGGATGAATTGAAATGAATTAGGTTTAAAGGCGAGTGCACCAACACATGAAAGGTTATATGGCACCTCACAGGAATGAATATACCAGACTCATCATCTAGAAAAAATATGTAGAATGTGCCTAGAACCTAATGTTACCTACAGAACTGCAGAGTTGCTGCAAATTCAAGGTCAAGGTCACATGCACATTTGTATAGTTAATGTAGTGAATGGAATGCCTGACTAGTGGATAATATAGTGAATAAATGCAGCACCACTAAAGGACTAATGGATAGTATAGTAAAAAAATGCAGCGCCACCCGGACTAGTGGACAATACTAGTGGATAATATAGTCAATGAATGCCCGACTGGTGGATACTGTAGTAAATGAATGCCTGACTAGTGGATAATGTAGTAAATGGATGCCTCACTATGGATTATATAGTGAATAAACGCAGCACATGACCCGATTAGTAGATAATTAGTGAATTCACATCTCTAGACGAATTGAATTGAATTGGGTTTAAAGGCGCGCGCACAAACACATGAAAGGTTATATGGCGCCTCACAGGAATGAATATGCCAGACTCATCATCAAGAAAAAATATTTAGAATAGGCCTAGAACCTCGTTACCTACAGAACTGCAGAGTTGCTGCAAATTCAAGGTCAAGGTCACATGCACATTTGTATAGTAAATTTAGTAAAAGGAATGCCTGACTAGTGGATAATATAGTGAATAAATGCAGCACCACTTTGGACTAGTGGATAATATAGAGAATAAATGGAGCACCACTAAAGAACTAGTGGATAGTATAGTAAATAAATGCAGCATCACCTGGACTTAAGTGGACAATACTGGTGGATAATATAGTCAATGAATGCCCGACTAGTGGATAATATAGTGAATAAATGCCTGACTATTGGAAAATGTAGTAAATGGATGCCTGACTATTGGATTATATAGTGAATAAACGCAGCACATTACCCGACTAGTAGATAATCAGTAAATTCACATCTCGGGACGAATTGAATTGAATTGGGTTTAAAGGAGCATGGATAGTATAGTAAATAAATGCAGCATCACCTGGACTAGTGAACAATACTGGTGGATAATATAGTCAATGAATGCCTGACTGGTGGATGCTGTAGTAAATGAATGCCTGACTAGTGGATAATGTAGTAAATAGATGCCTGACTATTGGATTATATAGTGAATAAACGCAGGGCATGACCGGACTAGTAGGTAACCAGTGAATTCACATCTCAGGACGAATAGTATTGAAGTGGGTTTAAAGGCGTGCGCACCAACACATGAAAGGTTATATGGCGCCTAACAGGAATGAATATGCCAGACTCATTCCTCCATTTACATCAAGAAAAAATATGTAGAATGGGCCTAGAACATTGTTACTTACAGAACCCTCTGCATGCGACGGTGTGTTTGCAGTGGTTGTATTCTACCCCGGAAACCACACAGGGCTCTTGGGACGAGACACAGAAATTAAAGGTAAATGTTGTTAAATGAAAGTTTGTAAACATTTTAATAACTAAAAATAATCGAGTTTACATTTTGCTGAAGTGCATTCTTTTAAAAACAAAATGACATTCTTTAAAAAAAAAAATCGTACAAAAAACAAGAAAAAAGAAATCAAAATGCCATCAATCTAAAAAGACGCACTACCCAAGACAACTATGTCAACATAGAAGGTTTCGTCTTATCTGCTTTGCTTGGAGGGTGAAGGTCACATCCACGTATGCGTTTTGAGATATTGCGATGTACTACCCTAGATACAACTATAAACCATGTTTTAAAGGTCTAGTGCATACAGTTTGCGAGAAATTGACCTAAATGCAAAAGTTGAATGTAAAAAAGTATTATGTTATCTGCCCCTTGATTGAAGGGTCAAGGTCACATGCACAATTGCTTTGTGACATTGCAATGTACCACCCAAGATACAACTACTAGCAAAGTCCGAAATGTCTAGTGCATACACTTTGAGAGAAAGTGACATAAATGCAAAAGTTGAATGCAAAAAATTATTAAGTTATCTGCCCCTTGATTGAAGGGTCAAGGTCACATGCACATTTGCAAATTCAAAAAGTTGTGAGTCTTATTTTCAAGATAAGTCCAAAGTCCAAGTCCAGTGTGCTAAAAGTTAAAATTCAGCAGGTTTCCCCTACAGAACTTTCCATGGGGGCCGCCATATTTGTTTACATGCAAAACCGCAGTAAAGATTTACCTGTTTTTGAGTGGGGGTTAAGCTCACAATTTCATGTTTGAAAAACACTTTGGTAAAATTAAACACTCTCATTTTAATAAATGTTATTTTAATAATTAACAAATCTGAAAATGTATTTGAAACATTTATCAGGCATGTTTTAATTTGTTGGACCTTTCACTTCTGGCTCAGGTCACTCCTGGAAAGGGGCGTGGCCAACCCCATGCTATATTTAGGATACCACAACCTATAAGGTCAAGGTCACAGGCACATTTGTATAGTAAATGTAGTAAATGGATGCCTGACTATTGGATTATATAGTGAATAAACGCAGCACATGACCCGACTAGTAGATAATCAGTGAATTCACATCTCGGGACGAATTGAATTGAATTGGGTTTAAAGGCGCGCGCACCAAGACATGAAAGTTTATATGGCACCTCACAGGAATGAATATGCCAGACTCGTCATAAAAAAATATGTAGAATGGGCCTAGAACCTTGTTACCTACAGAACTGCAGAGTTGCTGCAAATTCAAGGTCAAGGTCACATGCACATTTGTATAGTAAATGTAGTAAATGGAATGCCTGACTAGTGGATAATATAGTGAATAAATGCAGCACCAATTTGGACTAGTGGATAATACAGAGAATAAATGCAGCACCACTTTGAACTAGTGGATAATACAGAGAATAAATGCAGCACCACTAAAGGACTAGTGGATAGTATAGTAAATAAATGCAGCGCCACCCGGACTAGTGGACAATACTAGTGGAGTATAGAGTCAATGAATGCCTGACTAGTGGATAATGTAGTAAATGGATGCCTGACTATTTGATTATATAGTGAATAAACGCAGCACATGACCGGACTAGTAGGTAACCAGTGAATTCACATCTCCTGACGAATAGTATTGAATTGGGTTTAAAGGCGTGCGCACCAACACATGAAAGGTTATATGGCGCCTAACAGGAATGAATATGCCAGACTCATTCCTCCATTTACATCAAGAAAAAATATGTAGAATGGGCCTAGAACATTGTTACTTACAGAACCCTCTGCATGCGACGGTGTGTTTGCAGTGGTTGTATTCTACCACGGAAACCACACAGGGCTCTTGGGACGAGACACAGAAATTAATGGTAAATGTTGTTAAATGAAAGTTTGTAAACATTTTAATAACTAAAAATAATCGAGTTTACATTTTGCTGAAGTGCATTCTTTTAAAAACAAAATGACCTTCTTTAAAAAAAAAAAATCATCACTCCCTAATTAGTAGGTCAAGGTCATAGATGAAATCCATACATCTGAAAAAACGCACTACCAAAGACAACTAGGTCAAAACAGAATGTTTCGTCTTATCTGCTCTTTGCTTGGAAGGTGAAAGTCACAGCCACGTATGTTTTTTGAGAGTTGCGATGTACTACCCAAGATACAACTATAAGCAATGTTTTAAAGGTCTAGTGCATACAGTTTGCGAGAAAATGACCTAAATGCAACCCCCAAAGAAAGCCCAAGAGTAACGCATATATCACTTGTTTCCACCCCTGCTCAATGGCAGCCATATTGGATGTCGCACAGAACTAATTTTGTTTTAAAAAAAAAACACCTTCATCTAATGATCATCCATGTGAAGTTTGGTCAAAACTGACTAAGCGGTTTGTGAGAAGTCGTTTGAAGCAAAAGTTAATGATGGACGAAGAGCGATCCCAATAGATCACCTTGATCCTTTGGCTCAGGTGCTCTCAACAAAATGCAGATGCTCGACTTCCGTGGTGTACAAATAAATACAAAGAAACAAAAAAGTAGTCTTTCTTTGTTTTAGTGGGGAATGGGGTGTTGTTGGTGGTGGTGTGGGTACAGGCTTAAGAATAAATAAACAAAACAACAAAGAAATACGAAGAAAAAAAAACTGTTGGGTTTTGGGGTGGGGGATGAGGAATGGGGTAATATAGGTGGTGGTTGGGGAGAGTGAGCGGGAGGGCAAGGAGGGGTATAAATATAAGAATAAACAAAACACAAATGCATAAATGGAAAAAATAAGTCGGGTTTTGTGTTGGGCTATAGGTGCAAGAACAAATAAACACGAAATATGTAAAAAAAAATAAAAAAATCTGTCTTGTTTCGAGGCAGTGGGAGAGATCTTTACCAATAAACAAAAGAACATGCATGGAAAGAAATACGTACAAAAAACAAGAAAAAAGAAATCAAAATTCCATCAATCTAAACAGACGCACTACCCAAGACAGCTATGTCAACACAGAAGGTTTCGTCTTATCTGCTTTGCTTGGAGGGTGAAGGTCACATCCACGTATGCGTTTTGAGATATTGCGATGTACTACCCTAGATACAACTATAAACCATGTTTTAAAGGTCTAGTGCATACAGTTTGCGAGAAATTGACCTAAATGCAAAAGTTGAATGTAAAAAGTATAATGTTATCTGCCCCTTGCTTGAAGGGTCAAGGTCACATGCACAATGGCTTTGTGACATTGCAATGTACCACCCAAGATACAACTACAAGCAAAGTCCGAAATGTCTAGTGCATACACTTTGAGAGAAAGTGACCTAAATGCAAAAGTTGAATGCAAAAAATTATTAAGTTATCTGCCCCTTGATTGAAGGGTCAAGGTCACATGCACAATTGCTTTGTGAAATTGTAATATACCACCCAAGATACAACTACTAGCAAAGTCGAAATGTCTAGTGCATACACTTTGAGAGAAAGTGACCTAAATGCAAAAGTTGAATGCAAAAAATTATTAAGTTATCTGCCCCTTGATTGAAGGGTCAAGGTCACATGCACATTTGCAAATTCAAAAAGTTGTGAGTCTTATTTTCAAGAAAGTCCAAAGTCCAAGTCCAGTGTGCTAAAAGTTAAAATTCAGCAGGTTTCCCCTACAGAACTTTCCATGGGGGCCGCCATATTTGTTTACATGCAAAACCGCAGTAAAGATTTACCTGTTTTTGAGTGGGGGTTAAGCTCACAATTTCATGTTTAAAAATACATTTGGTAAAATTATTTCTCTCATTTTAATAAATGTTATTTTAATAATTAACAAATCTGAAAAAAATGTATTTGAAACATTTATCAGGCATGTTTTAATTTGTTGGACCTTTCACTTCTTGTTCAGGTCACTCCTGGAAAGGGGCGTGGCCAACCCCATGCTATATTTAGGATACCACAACCTATAAGGTCAAGGTCACAGGCACATTTGTACAGTAAATGTAGTAAATGGATGCCTGATTATTGGATTATATAGTGAATAAACGCAGCACATGACCCGACTAGTAGATAATCAGTGAATTCACATCTCGGGACAAATTGAATTGAATTGGGTTTAAAGGCGTGCGCACCAACACATGAAAGGTTATATGGCACCTCACAGGAATGAATATGCCGGACTCGTCAAAAAAAGAAATGTAGAATGGGCCTAGAACCTTGTTACCTACAGAACTGCAGAGTTGCTGCAAATTCAAGGTCAAGGTCACATGCACATTTGTATAGTAAATGTAGTAAATGGAATGCCTGACTAGTGGATAATATAGTGAATAAATGCAGCACCACTTTGGACTAGTGGATAATACAGAGAATAAATGCAGCACCACTTTGAACTAGTGGATAATATAGAGAATAAATGCAGCACCACTAAAGGACTAGTGGATAGTATAGTAAATAAATGCAGCGCCACCCGGACTAGTGGACAATACTAGTGGAGTATATAGTCAATGAATGCCTGACTGGGTGGATGCTGTAGTAAATGAATGCCTGACTAGTGGATAATGTAGTAAATGGATGCCTGACTATTGGATTATATAGTGAATAAACGCAGCACATGACCGGACTAGTAGGTAACCAGTGAATTCACATCTCGGGACGAATAGTATTGAATTGGGTTTAAAGGCGTGCGCACCAACACATGAAAGGTTATATGGCGCCTAACAGGAATGAATATGCCAGACTCATTCCTCCATTTAAATCAAGAAAAAATATGTAGAATGGGCCTAGAACATTGTTACTTACAGAACCCTCTGCATGCGACGGTGTGTTTGCAGTGGTTGTATTCTACCCCGGAAACCACACAGGGCTCTTGGGACGAGACACAGAAATTAAAGG
>JAWPHD010024627.1:0-2500 GCA_037043455.1 Cyrtodaria siliqua | reverse complement strand
AATATATGTGTAAGAACTGAATATATATGTGTAAGAACTGAATATATATGTGTAAGAACTGAATATATATGTGTAAGAACTGAATATATATGTGTAAGAACTGAAAATATATGTGAAAGAACTGAATATATATGTGTAAGATATATGCGTAAGAACTGAATATATATGTGTAAGAACTGAATATATATGTGTAAGAACTGAAAATATATGTGTAAGAACTGAATATATATGCGTAAGAACTGAATATATGCGTAAAAACTGAATATATATGCGTAAGAACGGAATATATATGCGTAAGAACGGAATATATATGCGTAAGAACGGAATATATATGCGTAAGAACTGAATATATATGCGTAAGAACTGAATATATATGCGTAGGAAATGAATATATATGCGAAAAAACTAAATATATATGCGTAAGAACTGAATATACATGTATATGCGTAAGAACTGAATATATATGTGTAAGAACTGAATATATATGTGTAAGAACTGAATATATATGTGTAAGAACGGAATATATATGCGAAATAACTGAATATATATGCGTAAGAACTGAATATATATGCGTAAGAACTGAATATATAAGCGTAAGAACTGAATTTATATGCGTTAGAACTGAATATATATGCTTAAGAACATTATATATATGTGTAAGAACTGAATATATATGTGTCAGAACTAAATATATGTGTAAGAACTGAATATATATGTGTCAGAACTAAATATATGTGTAAGAACTGAATATATATGCGTAAGAACTGAATATATAGGTGTAAGAACTGAATATATATGTGTAAGAACTGAATATATGCTTAATAACTGAATATATAGGCATAAGAACTGAATATATGCGTAATAACTGAATATATATGCGAAAGAACTGAATATATATATGTAAGAACTGAAAATATATGCGTAGGAACTGAATATATATGCGTAAGAACTGAATATATATGCGTAATAACTATAAATGCGTAAGAACTGAATATATATGCGTAAGAACTGAATATATATACGTAAGAACTGAATATATATGTGTAAGAACTGAATATATATGTGTAAGAACTGAATATATATATGTAAGAACTGAATATATATGCGTATGAAGAGAATATATATGCGTAAGAACTGAATATATATGCGTAAGAACTAAATATATATGTGTAAGAACGGAATATATATGCGTAAGAACAAATATATATGCGTAAGAACGGAATATATAGAACGGAATATATATGCGTAAGAACGGAATATATATGTGTAAAAACTGAATATATATGTGTAAGAACTGAATATATATGCGCAAGAACGGAATATATTTGCATAAGAACGGAATATATATGTGTAAGATCTGAATATATATGCGTAAGAACTGAATATATAAGTGTAAGGTATATGCGTAAGAACTGTATATATATGTGTAAGAACTGTATATATATGCGTAAGAACTGAATATATATACGTAAGAACGGAATATATATGTGTAATAACTGAATATATATGCGTAAGAACTGAATATATATGTGTAAGATATATGCGTGAGAACTGAATATATATGTGTAAGAACTGAATATATATGTGTAAGAACTGAATATATATGTGTAAGAACTGAAAATATATGTGAAAGAACTGGATATATATGTGTAAGATATATGCGTAAGAACTGAATATATATGTGTAAGAACTGAATATATATGTGTAAGAACTGAATATATATGTGTAAGAACTGAATATATATGTGTAAGAACTGAAAATATATGTGAAAGAACTGAATATATATGTGTAAGATATATGCGTAAGAACTGAATATATATGTGTAAGAACTGAATATATATGTGTAAGAACTGAAAATATATGTGTAAGAACTGAATATATATGCGTAAGAACTGAATATATGCGTAAGAACTGAATATATATGCGTAAGAACGGAATATATATCCGTAAGAACGGAATATATATGCGTAAGAACGGAATATATATGCGTAAGAACTGAATATATATGCGTAAGAACTGAATATATATGCGTAGGAAATGAATATATATGCGAAAAAACTGAATATATATGCGTAAGAACTGAATATACATGTATATGCGTAAGAACTGAATATATATGTGTAAGAACTGAATATATATGTGTAATAACTGAATATATATGTGTAAGAACGGAATATATATGCGAAATAACTGAATATATATGCGTAAGAACTGAATATATATGCGTAAGAACTGAATATATAAGCGTAAGAACTGAATTTATATGCGTTAGAACTGAATATATATGCTTAAGAACATTATATATATGTGTAAGAACTGAATATATATGTGTCAGAACTAAATATATGTGTAAGAACTGAATATATATGCGTAAGAACTGAATATATAGGTGTAAGAATTGAATATATATGTGTAAGAACTGAATATATGCTTAATAACTGAATATATAGGCATAAGAACTGAATATATATGCGTAATAACTGAATATATATGCGAAAGA
>JAWPHD010024626.1:0-18686 GCA_037043455.1 Cyrtodaria siliqua | reverse complement strand
TATATTCCGTTTATACACATATATATTCAGTTCTTACGCATATATATTCAGCTCTTACACATATATATTCAGTTCTTACACATATAAATTCAGTTCTTACACATATATATTCAGTTCTTACACATATATATTCAGTTCTTATGCATATATATTCAGTTCTTGCATATATATTCAGTTCTTACACATATATATTCCGTTCTTACACATATATATTCAGTTCTTACACATATATATTCAGTTCTTACAAATATATATTCTGTTCTTACGCATATATATTCAGTTCTTACGCATATATTCAGTTCTTACACATACACTTCTCAAAACTGCTAACTACACCGCTCACGTTTTGGGTTATATATATCGATGGGTTGAATGTTTTTCAATAAAATAAAAAGGAAATACCAATTCAATCATTTTTACATCATTTCATTTTAATTTTTTCATGGGCAATGCTAGAACTAAACCACAATAAGCAATTACAAACGACCCATGTAAACACTAAAGTCACACTTTTATGAACAAGAAATGAAAAGTGTGACTTTAGTGTTTACATGGGTCGTTTGTAATTGCTTATTGTGGTTTAGTTCTAGCATTGCCCATGAAAAAAATAAAATGAAATGATGTAAAAATGATTGAATTGGTATTTCCTTTTTATTTTATTGAAAAACATTCAACCCATCGATATATATAACCCAAAACGTAGCGGTGTAGTTAGCAGTTTTGAGAAGTGTATATATTCAGTTCTTACACATATATATTCAGTTCTTACACATATATATGCAGTTCTTACACATACATATTCCATTCTTACGCATATATATTCCGTTCTTACACATATATATTCAGTTCTTACACATATATATTCCGTTCTTACACATATATATTCCGTTCTTACGCATATATATTCCGTTCTTATGCATATATATTCCGTTCTTACGCATATATATTCCGTTCTTACGCATATATATTCCGTTCTTACGCATATATATTCAGTTCTTACACATATATATATTCAGTTCTTACACATATATATTCAGTTCTTACACATATAAATTCAGTTCTTACAAATATATATTCCGTTCTTACGCATATATATTCCGTTCTTACGCATATATATTCAGTTCTTAGGCATATATATTCCGTTCTTACACATATATATTCCGTTCTTACACATATATATTCAGTTCTTACACATATATATTCAGTTCTTACACATATATATTCAGTTCTTACGCATATATATTCAGTTCTTACACATATATACTCAGTTCTTACGCATATAAATTCCGTTTATACACATATATATTCAGTTCTTACGCATATATATTCAGCTCTTACACATATATATTCAGTTCTTACACATATAAATTCAGTTCTTACACATATATATTCAGTTCTTACACATATATATTCAGTTCTTATGCATATATATTCAGTTCTTGCATATATATTCAGTTCTTACACATATATATTCCGTTCTTACACATATATATTCAGTTCTTACACATATATATTCAGTTCTTACGCATATATATTCCGTTCTTACGCATATATATTCCGTTCATACGCATATATATTCAGTTCTTAGGCATATATATTCCGTTCTTATGCATATATATTCAGTTCTTACACATATATATTCCGTTCTTACTCATATATATTCAGTTCTTACACATACATATTCAGTTCTTACACATATATATTCAGTTCTTACGCATATATATTCAGTTCTTACACATATATACTCAGTTCTTACGCATATATATTCCGTTTATACACATATATATTCAGTTCTTACGCATATTTATTCAGCTCTTACACATATATATTCAGTTCTTACACATATATATTCAGTTCTTACACATATATATTCAGTTCTTACACATATATATTCCGTTCTTACGCATATATATTCAGTTCTTGCATATATATTCAGTTCTTACACATATATATTCCGTTCTTACGCAAATATATTCAGTTCTTACACATATATATTCAGTTCTTACACATATATATTCAGTTCTTACACATATATATTCAGTTCTTACGCATATATATTCCGTTCTTACGCATATATATTCCGTTCTTACACATATATATTCAGTTCTTAAACATATATATTCAGTTCTTACACATATATATTCAGTTCTTATACATATATATTCAGTTCTTACGCATATATATTCAGTTCTTACACATATATACTCAGTTCTTACGCATATATATTCCGTTCTTACACATATATATTCAGATCTTACGCATATATATTCCGTTCTTACACATATAAATTCAGTTCTTACAAATATATATTCCGTTCTTACGCATATATATTCCGTTCTTACACATATATATTCAGTTCTTACACATATATATTCAGTTCTTACGCATATATATTCAGTTCTTACACATATATACTCAGTTCTTACGCATATATATTCCGTTTATACACATATATATTCAGTTCTTACGCATATATATTCAGCTCTTACACATATATATTCAGTTCTTACACATATAAATTCAGTTCTTACACATATATATTCAGTTCTTACACATATACATTCAGTTCTTATGCATATATATTCAGTTCTTGCATATATATTCAGTTCTTACACATATATATTCCGTTCTTACACATATATATTCAGTTCTTACACATATATATTCAGTTCTTACAAATATATATTCTGTTCTTACGCATATATATTCAGTTCTTACGCATATATTCAGTTCTTACACATATATATTCAGTTCTTACGCATATATATTCAGTTCTTACACATATATACTTAGTTTTTACGCATATATATTCCGTTCTTACACATATATATTCAGTTCTTACGCATATATATTCAGCTCTTACACATATATATTCAGTTCTTACACATATATATTCAGTTCTAACACATATATATTCCGTTCTTACACATATTTATTCCGTTCTTACGCATATATATTCAGTTCTTACACATATATATTCAGTTCTTACACATATATATTCAGTTCTTACACATATATATTCAGTTCTTACGCATATATATTCCGTTCTTACGCATATATATTCCGTTCTTACGCATATATATTCAGTTCTTACGCATATATTCAGTTCTTACACATATATATTCAGTTCTTACGCATATATATTCAGTTCTTACACATATATACTCAGTTTTTACGCATATATATTCCGTTCTAACACATATACATTCAGTTCTTAGGCATATATATTTAGCTCTTACACATATATATTCAGTTCTTACACATATATATTCAGTTCTTACGCATATATATTCAGTTCTTACACATATATACTCAGTTTTTACGCATATATATTCCGTTCTTACACATATACATTCAGTTCTTACGCATATATATTCAGCTCTTAAACATATATATTCAGTTCTTACACATATATATTCAGTTCTTACACATATATATTCCGTTCTTACGCATATATCTTCCGTTCTTAGGCATATATATTTAGTTCTTACACATATATATTCAGTTCTTACACATATATGTTCAGTTCTTACACATATATATTCAGTTCTTACGCATATATATTCCGTTCTTACGCATATATATTCCGTTCTTACACATATATATTCAGTTCTTAGGCATATATATTCCGTTCTTATGCATATATATTCAGTTCTTACACATATATATTCCGTTCTTACACATATATATTCAGTTCTTACACATATATATTCCGTTCTTACACATATATATTCCGTTCTTACGCATATATATTCCGTTCTTATGCATATATATTCAGTTCTTACGCATATATATTCCATTCTTACGCATATATATTCCGTTCTTACACATATATATTCAGTTCTTACACATATATATTCCGTTCTTACACATATATATTCCGTTTATACACATATATATTCAGTTCTTACGCATATATATTCAGCTCTTACACATATATATTCAGTTCTTACACATATAAATTCAGTTCTTACACATATATATTCAGTTCTTACACATATATATTCAGTTCTTATGCATATATATTCAGTTCTTGCATATATATTCAGTTCTTCCACATATATATTCCGTTCTTACACATATATATTCAGTTCTTACACATATATATTCAGTTCTTACGCATATATATTCCGTTCTTACGCATATATATTCCGTTCTTACGCATATATATTCAGTTCTTAGGCATATATATTCCGTTCTTATGCATATATATTCAGTTCTTACACATATATATTCCGTTCTTACACATATATATTCAGTTCTTACACATACATATTCAGTTCTTACATATATATATTCAGTTCTTACGGATATATATTCAGTTCTTACACATATATACTCAGTTCTTACGCAAATATATTCAGTTTATACACATATATATTCAGTTCTTACGCATATTTATTCAGCTCTTACACATATATATTCAGTTCTTACACATATATATTCAGTTCTTACACATATATATTCAGTTCTTACACATATATATTCCGTTCTTACGCATATATATTCAGTTCTTGCATATATATTCAGTTCTTACACATATATATTCCGTTCTTACGCAAATATATTCAGTTCTTACACATATATATTCAGTTCTTACACATATATATTAAGTTATTACACATATATATTCAGTTCTTACACATATATATTCAGTTCTTACGCATATATATTCCGTTCTTACGCATATATATTCCGTTCTTACACATATATATTCAGTTCTTAAACATATATATTCAGTTCTTACACATATATATTCAGTTCTTACACATATATATTCAGTTCTTACGCATATATATTCAGTTCTTACACATATATACTCAGTTCTTACGCATATATATTCCGTTCTTACACATATATATTCAGTTCTTACGCATATATATTCAGCTCTTACACATATATATTCAGTTCTTACACATATATATTCAGTTCTTACGCATATATATTCAGTTCTTACGCATATATATTCCGTTCTTACGCATATATATTCCGTTCTTACGCATATATATTCAGTTCTTACGCATATATTCAGTTCTTACACATATATATTCAGTTCTTACGCATATATATTCAGTTCTTACACATATATACTCAGTTTTTACGCATATATATTCCGTTCTTACACATATACATTCAGTTCTTACGCATATATATTCAGCTCTTACACATATATATTCAGTTCTTACACATATATATTCAGTTCTTACGCATATATATTCAGTTCTTACACATATATACTCAGTTATTACGCATATATATTCCGTTCTTACACATATACATTCAGTTCTTACGCATATATATTCAGCTCTTACACATATATATTCAGTTCTTACACATATATATTCAGTTCTTACACATATATATTCCGTTCTTACGCATATATATTCCGTTCTTAGGCATATATATTTAGTTCTTACACATATATATTCAGTTCTTACACATATATGTTCAGTTCTTACACATATATATTCAGTTCTTACGCATATATATTCCGTTCTTACGCATATATATTCCGTTCTTACACATATATATTCAGTTCTTAGGCATATATATTCCGTTCTTATGCATATATATTCAGTTCTTACACATATATATTCCGTTCTTACACATATATATTCAGTTCTTACACATATATATTCCGTTCTTACACATATATATTCCGTTCTTACGCATATATATTCCGTTCTTATGCATATATATTCAGTTCTTACGCATATATATTCCATTCTTACGCATATATATTCCGTTCTTACACATATATATTCAGTTCTTACATATATATATTCCGTTCTTACACATATATATTCCGTTTATAAACATATATATTCAGTTCTTACGCATATATATTCAGCTCTTACACATATATATTCAGTTCTTACACATATAAATTCAGTTTTTACACATATATATTCAGTTCTTACACATATATATTCAGTTCTTATGCATATATATTCAGTTCTTGCATATATATTCAGTTCTTCCACATATATATTCCGTTCTTACACATATATATTCAGTTCTTACACATATATATTCAGTTCTTACGCATATATATTCCGTTCTTACGCATATATATTCCGTTCTTACGCATATATATTCAGTTCTTAGGCATATATATTCCGTTCTTATGCATATATATTCAGTTCTTACACATATATATTCCGTTCTTACACATATATATTCAGTTCTTACACATAAATATTCAGTTCTTACATATATATATTCAGTTCTTACGCATATATATTCAGTTCTTACACATATATACTCAGTTCTTACGCAAATATATTCAGTTTATACACATATATATTCTGTTCTTACGCATATTTATTCAGCTCTTACACATATATATTCAGTTCTTACACATATATATTCAGTTCTTACACATATATATTCAGTTCTTACACATATATATTCCGTTCTTACGCATATATATTCAGTTCTTGCATATATATTCAGTTCTTACACATATATATTCCGTTCTTACGCAAATATATTCAGTTCTTACACATATATATTCAGTTCTTACACATATATATTAAGTTATTACACATATATATTCAGTTCTTACACATATATATTCAGTTCTTACGCATATATATTCCGTTCTTACGCATATATATTCCGTTCTTACACATATATATTCAGTTCTTAAACATATATATTCAGTTCTTACACATATATATTCAGTTCTTACACATATATATTCAGTTCTTACGCATATATATTCAGTTCTTACACATATATACTCAGTTCTTACGCATATATATTCCGTTCTTACACATATATATTCAGTTCTTACGCATATATATTCAGCTCTTACACATATATATTCAGTTCTTACACATATATATTCAGTTCTTATACAAATATATTCAGTTCTTACACATATATATTCAGTTCTTACGCATATATATTCAGTTCTTACACATATATATTCAGTTCTTACACATATATATTCAGTTCTTACACATATATATGCAGTTCTTACACATACATATTCTATTCTTACGCATATATATTCCGTTCTTACACATATATATTCAGTTCTTACACATATATATTCCGTTCTTACACATATATATTCCGTTCTTACGCATATATATTCCGTTCTTATGCATATATATTCCGTTCTTACGCATATATATTCCGTTCTTACGCATATATATTCCGTTCTTACGCATATATATTCAGTTCTTACACATATATATATTCAGTTCTTACACATATATATTCAGTTCTTACACATATAAATTCAGTTCTTACAAATATATATTCCGTTCTTACGCATATATATTCCGTTCTTACGCATATATATTCAGTTCTTAGGCATATATATTCCGTTCTTACACATATATATTCCGTTCTTACACATATGTATTCAGTTCTTACACATATATATTCAGTTCTTACACATATATATTCAGTTCTTACGCATATATATTCAATTCTTACACATATATACTCAGTTCTTACGCATATAAATTCCGTTTATACACATATATATTCAGTTCTTACGCATATATATTCAGCTCTTACACATATATATTCAGTTCTTACACATATAAATTCAGTTCTTACACATATATATTCAGTTCTTACACATATATATTCAGTTCTTATGCATATATATTCAGTTCTTGCATATATATTCAGTTCTTACACATATATATTCCGTTCTTACACATATATATTCAGTTCTTACACATATATATTCAGTTCTTACGCATATATATTCTGTTCTTACGCATTTATATTCCGTTCATACGCATATATATTCAGTTCTTAGGCATATATATTCCGTTCTTATGCATATATATTCAGTTCTTACACATATATATTCCGTTCTTACTCATATATATTCAGTTCTTACACATACATATTCAGTTCTTACACATATATATTCAGTTCTAACGCATATATATTCAGTTCTTACACATATATACTCAGTTCTTACGCATATATATTCCGTTTATACACATATATATTCAGTTCTTACGCATATTTATTCAGCTCTTACACATATATATTCAGTTCTTACACATATATATTCAGTTCTTACACATATATATTCAGTTCTTACACATATATATTCCGTTCTTACGCATATATATTCAGTTCTTGCATATATATTCAGTTCTTACACATATATATTCCGTTCTTACGCAAATATATTCAGTTCTTACACATATATATTCAGTTCTTACACATATATATTCAGTTCTTACACATATATATTCAGTTCTTACGCATATATATTCCGTTCTTACGCATATATATTCCGTTCTTACACATATATATTCAGTTCTTAAACATATATATTCAGTTCTTACACATATATATTCAGTTCTTACACATATATATTCAGTTCTTATGCATATATATTCAGTACTTACACATATATAATCAGTTCTTACGCATATATATTCCGTTCTTACACATATATATTCAGTTCTTACGCATATATATTCAGTTCTTACACATATAAATTCAGTTCTTACAAATATATATTCCGTTCTTACGCATATATATTCCGTTCTTACACATATATATTCCGTTCTTACACATATATATTCAGTTCTTACACATATATATTCAGTTCTTACACATATATATTCAGTTCTTACACATATATATTCAGTTCTTATGCATATATATTCAGTTCTTGCATATATATTCAGTTCTTACACATATATATTCCGTTCTTACACATATATATTCAGTTCTTACACATATATATTCAGTTCTTACAAATATATATTCTGTTCTTACGCATATATATTCAGTTCTTACGCATATATTCAGTTCTTACACATATATATTCAGTTCTTACGCATATATATTCAGTTCTTACACATATATACTCATTTTTTACGCATATATATTCCGTTCATACACATATATATTCAGTTCTTACGCATATATATTCAGCTCTTACACATATATATTCAGTTCTTACACATATATATTCAGTTCTAACACATATATATTCCGTTCTTACACATATTTATTCCGTTCTTACGCATATATATTCAGTTCTTACACATATATATTCAGTTCTTACACATATATATTCAGTTCTTACACATATATATTCAGTTCTTACGCATATATATTCCGTTCTTACGCATATATATTCCGTTCTTACGCATATATATTCCGTTTATACACATATATATTCAGTTCTTACGCATATATATTCAGCTCTTACACATATATATTCAGTTCTTACACATATATATTCAGTTCTAACACATATATATTCCGTTCTTACACATATTTATTCCGTTCTTACGCATATATATTCAGTTCTTACACATATATATTCAGTTCTTACACATATATATTCAGTTCTTACACATATATATTCAGTTCTTACGCATATATATTCCGTTCTTACGCATATATATTCCGTTCTTACGCATATATATTCAGTTCTTACGCATATATTCAGTTCTTACACATATATATTCAGTTCTTACGCATATATATTCAGTTCTTACACATATATACTCAGTTTTTACGCATATATATTCCGTTCTTACACATATACATTCAGTTCTTACGCATATATATTCAGCTCTTACGCATATATATTCCGTTCTTACACATATATATTCAGTTCTTAAACATATATATTCAGTTCTTACACATATATATTCAGTTCTTACACATATATATTCAGTTCTTACGCATATATATTCAGTTCTTACACATATATACTCAGTTCTTACGCATATATATTCCGTTCTTACACATATATATTCAGTTCTTACGCATATATATTCAGCTCTTACACATATATATTCAGTTCTTACACATATATATTCAGTTCTTATACAAATATATTCAGTTCTTACACATATATATTCAGTTCTTACGCATATATATTCAGTTCTTACACATATATATTCAGTTCTTACACATATATATTCAGTTCTTACACATATATATGCAGTTCTTACACATACATATTCTATTCTTACGCATATATATTCCGTTCTTACACATATATATTCAGTTCTTACACATATATATTCCGTTCTTACACATATATATTCCGTTCTTACGCATATATATTCCGTTCTTATGCATATATATTCCGTTCTTACGCATATATATTCCGTTCTTACGCATATATATTCCGTTCTTACGCATATATATTCAGTTCTTACACATATATATATTCAGTTCTTACACATATATATTCAGTTCTTACACATATAAATTCAGTTCTTACAAATATATATTCCGTTCTTACGCATATATATTCCGTTCTTACGCATATATATTCAGTTCTTAGGCATATATATTCCGTTCTTACACATATATATTCCGTTCTTACACATATGTATTCAGTTCTTACACATATATATTCAGTTCTTACACATATATATTCAGTTCTTACGCATATATATTCAATTCTTACACATATATACTCAGTTCTTACGCATATAAATTCCGTTTATACACATATATATTCAGTTCTTACGCATATATATTCAGCTCTTACACATATATATTCAGTTCTTACACATATAAATTCAGTTCTTACACATATATATTCAGTTCTTACACATATATATTCAGTTCTTATGCATATATATTCAGTTCTTGCATATATATTCAGTTCTTACACATATATATTCCGTTCTTACACATATATATTCAGTTCTTACACATATATATTCAGTTCTTACGCATATATATTCTGTTCTTACGCATTTATATTCCGTTCATACGCATATATATTCAGTTCTTAGGCATATATATTCCGTTCTTATGCATATATATTCAGTTCTTACACATATATATTCCGTTCTTACTCATATATATTCAGTTCTTACACATACATATTCAGTTCTTACACATATATATTCAGTTCTAACGCATATATATTCAGTTCTTACACATATATACTCAGTTCTTACGCATATATATTCCGTTTATACACATATATATTCAGTTCTTACGCATATTTATTCAGCTCTTACACATATATATTCAGTTCTTACACATATATATTCAGTTCTTACACATATATATTCAGTTCTTACACATATATATTCCGTTCTTACGCATATATATTCAGTTCTTGCATATATATTCAGTTCTTACACATATATATTCCGTTCTTACGCAAATATATTCAGTTCTTACACATATATATTCAGTTCTTACACATATATATTCAGTTCTTACACATATATATTCAGTTCTTACGCATATATATTCCGTTCTTACGCATATATATTCCGTTCTTACACATATATATTCAGTTCTTAAACATATATATTCAGTTCTTACACATATATATTCAGTTCTTACACATATATATTCAGTTCTTATGCATATATATTCAGTACTTACACATATATACTCAGTTCTTACGCATATATATTCCGTTCTTACACATATATATTCAGTTCTTACGCATATATATTCAGTTCTTACACATATAAATTCAGTTCTTACAAATATATATTCCGTTCTTACGCATATATATTCCGTTCTTACACATATATATTCCGTTCTTACACATATATATTCAGTTCTTACACATATATATTCAGTTCTTACACATATATATTCAGTTCTTACACATATATATTCAGTTCTTATGCATATATATTCAGTTCTTGCATATATATTCAGTTCTTACACATATATATTCCGTTCTTACACATATATATTCAGTTCTTACACATATATATTCAGTTCTTACAAATATATATTCTGTTCTTACGCATATATATTCAGTTCTTACGCATATATTCAGTTCTTACACATATATATTCAGTTCTTACACATATATATTCAGTTCTTACACATATATACTCATTTTTTACGCATATATATTCCGTTCATACACATATATATTCAGTTCTTACGCATATATATTCAGCTCTTACACATATATATTCAGTTCTTACACATATATATTCAGTTCTAACACATATATATTCCGTTCTTACACATATTTATTCCGTTCTTACGCATATATATTCAGTTCTTACACATATATATTCAGTTCTTACACATATATATTCAGTTCTTACACATATATATTCAGTTCTTACGCATATATATTCCGTTCTTACGCATATATATTCCGTTCTTACGCATATATATTCCGTTTATACACATATATATTCAGTTCTTACGCATATATATTCAGCTCTTACACATATATATTCAGTTCTTACACATATATATTCAGTTCTAACACATATATATTCCGTTCTTACACATATTTATTCCGTTCTTACGCATATATATTCAGTTCTTACACATATATATTCAGTTCTTACACATATATATTCAGTTCTTACACATATATATTCAGTTCTTACGCATATATATTCCGTTCTTACGCATATATATTCCGTTCTTACGCATATATATTCAGTTCTTACGCATATATTCAGTTCTTACACATATATATTCAGTTCTTACGCATATATATTCAGTTCTTACACATATATACTCAGTTTTTACGCATATATATTCCGTTCTTACACATATACATTCAGTTCTTACGCATATATATTCAGCTCTTACACATATATATTCAGTTCTTACACATATATATTCAGTTCTTACGCATATATATTCAGTTCTTACACATATATACTCAGTTTTTACGCATATATATTGCGTTCTTACACATATACATTCAGTTCTTACGCATATATATTCAGCTCTTACACATATATATTCAGTTCTTACACATATATATTCAGTTCTTACACATATATATTCCGTTCTTACGCATATATATTCCGTTCTTAGGCATATATATTTAGTTCTTACACATATATATTCAGTTCTTACACATATATGTTCAGTTCTTACACATATATATTCAGTTCTTACGCATATATATTCCGTTCTTACGCATATATATTCCGTTCTTACACATATATATTCAGTTCTTAGGCATATATATTCCGTTCTTATGCATATATATTCAGTTCTTACACATATATATTCCGTTCTTACACATATATATTCAGTTCTTACACATATATATTCAGTTCTTACACATATATATTCAGTTCTTACACATATATATGCAGTTCTAACACATACATATTCCATTCTTACGCATATATATTCCGTTCTTACACATATATATTCAGTTCTTACACATATATATTCCGTTCTTACACATATATATTCCGTTCTTACGCATATATATTCCGTTCTTACACATATATATTCCGTTCTTACGCATATATATTCCGTTCTTACGCATATATATTCCATTCTTACACATATAAATTCAGTTCTTACACATATATATTCCGTTCTTACACATATATATTCCGTTCTTACACATATATATTTAGTTCTTACGCATATATATTCAGCTATTACACATATATATTCAGTTCTTACACGTATATATTCAGTTCTTACGCATATATATTCAGTTCTTACACATATATATTCCGTTCTTAAGCATATATATTTAGTTCTTACACATATATATTCCGTTCTTACACATATATATTCAGTTCTTACGCATATATAATCAGCTCTTACACATATCTATTCAGTTCTTACACATATATATTCAGTTCTTACACATATATATTCCATTCTTACGCATATATATTCAGTTCTTACACATATATATTCAGTTCTTACACATATATATTCAGTTCTTACGCATATATATTCAGTTCTTACACATATATATTCCGTTCTTTAGCATATATATTCAGTACTTACTCATATATAATCAGTTCTTACACATATATATTCAGTTCTTACACATATATATTCAGTTCTTACACATATATATTCAGTTCTTACGCATATATATTCCGTTCTTACGCATATATATTCAGTTCTTACACATATATATTCAGTTCTTACACATATATATTCAGTTCTTACACATATATATTCAGTTCTTACGCATATATATTACGTTCTTATGCATATATATTCAGTTCTTACGCATATATATTCCGTTCTTACGCATATATATTCAGTTCTTAGGCATATATATTCCGTTCTTATGCATATATATTCAGTTCTTACACATATATATTCCGTTCTTACACATATATATTCAGTTCCTAAGCATATATATTCAGTTCTTACGCCTATTTTCAGTTCTTACGCATATATATTCAGTTCTTACACATAAATATTCAGTTCTTACGCATATATATTCAGTTCTTACACATATATATTCAGTTCTTACACATATATATTCATTTCTTACACATATATATTCAGTTCTTACACATATATATTCAGTTCTTACGCATATATATTCAGTTCTTACAAATATATATTCAGTTCTTACAAATATATATTCCGTTCCTACGCATATATATTTAGTTCTTACGCCTATTTTCAGTTCTTACGCATATATATTCAGTTCTTACACATAAATATTCAGTTCTTACGCATATATATTCAGTTCTTACACATATATATTTAGTTCTTACACATATATATTCAGTTCTTACGCATATATATTCCGTTCTTACGCATATATATTCAGTTCTTACACATATATATTCAGTTCTTACACAAATATATTCAGTTCTTACACATATATATTCAGTTCTTACGCATATATATTCCGTTCTTACGCATATATATTCAGTTCTTACGCATATATATTCCGTTCTTACGCATATATATTCAGTTCTTAGGCATATATATTCTGTTCTTATGCATATATATTCAGTTCTTACACATATATATTCCGTTCTTACACATATATATTCAGTTCTTACACATATATATTCATTTCTTACACATATATATTCAGTTCTTACACATATATATTCAGTTCTGACGCATATATATTCAGTTCTTACACATATATATTCAGTTCTTACAAATATATATTCCGTTCCTACGCATATATATTCAGTTCTTACGCCTATTTTCAGTTCTTACGCATATATATTCAGTTCTTACACATAAATATTCAGTTCTTACGCTTATATATTCAGTTCTTACACATATATACTCAGTTCTTACGCATATATATTCCGTTCTTACACATATATATTCAGTTCTTACGCATATATATTCAGTTCTTACACATATATATTCAGTTCTTACGCATATATATTCCGTTCTTAAGCAGTTATATTCCGTTCTAACGCATATATATTCAGTTCTTAGGCATATATATTCCGTTCTTATGCATATATATTCAGTTCTTACACATATATATTCCGTTCTTACACATATATATTCAGTTCTTACACATATATATTCAGTTCTTACACAAATATATTCAGTTCTTACACATATATATGCAGTTCTTACACATACATATTCCATTCTTACGCATATATATTCCGTTCTTACACATATATATTCAGTTCTTACACATATATATTCCGTTCTTACACATATATATTCCGTTCTTACGCATATATATTCCGTTCTTATGCATATATATTCAGTTCTTACGCATATAATTCCATTCTTACGCATATATATTCCGTTCTTACACATATATATTCAGTTCTTACACATATATATATTCCGTTCTTACACATATATATTCCGTTTATACACATATATATTCAGTTCTTACGCATATATATTCAGCTCTTACACATATATATTCAGTTCTTACACATATAAATTCAGTTCTTACACATATATATTCAGTTCTTACACATATATATTCAGTTCTTATGCATATATATTCAGTTCTTGCATATATATTCAGTTCTTACACATATATATTCCGTTCTTACACATATATATTCAGTTCTTACACATATATATTCAGTTCTTACGCATATATATTCCGTTCTTACGCATATATATTCCGTTCTTACGCATATATATTCAGTTCTTAGGCATATATATTCCGTTCTGATGCATATATATTCAGTTCTTACACATATATATTCCGTTCTTACACATATATATTCAGTTCTTACACATACATATTCAGTTCTTACATATATATATTCAGTTCTTACGCATATATATTCAGTTCTTACACATATATACTCAGTTCTTACGCAAATATATTCAGTTTATACACATATATATTCAGTTCTTACGCATATTTATTCAGCTCTTACACATATATATTCAGTTCTTACACATATATATTCAGTTCTTACACATATATATTCAGTTCTTACACATATATATTCCGTTCTTACGCATATATATTCAGTTCTTGCATATATATTCAGTTCTTACACATATATATTCCGTTCTTACGCAAATATATTCATATATATTCCGTTCTTACACATATATATTCCGTTTATACACATATATATTCAGTTCTTACGCATATATATTCAGTTCTTACACATATATATTCCGTTCTTACACATATATATTCCGTTTATACACATATATATTCAGTTCTTACGCATATATATTCAGCTCTTACACATATATATTCAGTTCTTACACATATAAATTCAGTTCTTAACACATATATATTCAGTTCTTACACATATATATATTCAGTTCTTATGCATATATATTCAGTTCTTGCATATATATTCAGTTCTTACACATATATATTCCGTTCTTACGCATATATATTCCGTTCTTACACATATATATTCAGTTCTTACGCATATATATTCAGCTCTTACACATATATATTCAGTTGTTACAAATATATATTCAGTTCTTATACAAATATATTCAGTTCTTACACATATATATTCAGTTCTTACGCATATATATTCAGTTCTTACACATATATATTCAGTTCTTACACATATATATTCAGTTCTTACACATATATATGCAGTTCTTACACATACATATTCCATTCTTACGCATATATATTCCGTTCTTACACATATATATTCCATTCTTACGCAAATATATTCAGTTCTTACACATATATATTCAGTTCTTACACATATATATTCCGTTCTTACACATATATATTCCGTTTATACACATATATATTCAGTTCTTACGCATATATATTCAGCTCTTACACATATATATTCAGTTCTTACACATATAAATTCAGTTCTTACACATATATATTCAGTTCTTACACATATATATTCAGTTCTTATGCATATATATTCAGTTCTTGCATATATATTCAGTTCTTACACATATATATTCCGTTCTTACTCATATATATTCCGTTCTTACACATATATATTCAGTTCTTACGCATATATATTCAGCTCTTACACATATATATTCAGTTGTTACACATATATATTCAGTTCTTATACAAATATATTCCGTTCTTACACATACATATTCCATTCTTACGCATATATATTCCGTTCTTACACATATATATTCAGTTCTTACACATATATATTCCGTTCTTACACATATATATTCCGTTCTTACGCATATATATTCCGTTCTGATGCATATATATTCAGTTCTTACGCATATATATTCCATTCTTACGCATATATATTTCGTTCTTACACATATATATTCAGTTCTTACACATATATATTCCGTTCTTACACATATATATTCCGTTTATACACATATATATTCAGTTCTTACGCATATATATTCAGCTCTTACACATATATATTCAGTTCTTACACATATAAATTCAGTTCTTACACATATATATTCAGTTCTTACACATATATATTCAGTTCTTATGCATATATATTCAGTTCTTGCATATATATTCAGTTCTTACACATATATATTCCGTTCTTACACATATATATTCAGTTCTTACACATATATATTCAGTTCTTACGCATATATATTCCGTTCTTACGCATATATATTCCGTTCTTACGCATATATATTCAGTTCTTAGGCATATATGTTCCGTTCTGATGCATATATATTCAGTTCTTACACATATATATTCCGTTCTTACACATATATATTCAGTTCTTACACATACATATTCAGTTCTTACATATATATATTCAGTTCTTACGCATATATATTCAGTTCTTACACATATATACTCAGTTCTTACGCAAATATATTCAGTTTATACACATATATATTCAGTTCTTACGCATATTTATTCAGCTCTTACACATATATATTCAGTTCTTACACATATATATTCAGTTCTTACACATATATATTCAGTTCTTACACATATATATTCCGTTCTTACGCATATATATTCAGTTCTTGCATATATATTCAGTTCTTACACATATATATTCCGTTCTTACGCAAATATATTCAGTTCTTACACATATATATTCAGTTCTTACACATATATATTCCGTTCTTACACATATATATTCCGTTTATACACATATATATTCAGTTCTTACGCATATATATTCAGCTCTTACACATATATATTCAGTTCTTACCCATATAAATTCAGTTCTTACACATATATATTCAGTTCTTACACATATATATTCAGTTCTTATGCATATATATTCAGTTCTTGCATATATATTCAGTTCTTACACATATATATTCCGTTCTTACGCATATATATTCCGTTCTTACACATATATATTCAGTTCTTACGCATATATATTCAGCTCTTACACATATATATTCAGTTGTTACACATATATATTCAGTTCTTATACAAATATATTCAGTTCTTACACATATATATTCAGTTCTTACGCATATATATTCAGTTCTTACACATATATATTCAGTTCTTACACATATATATTCAGTTCTTACACATATATATGCAGTTCTTACACATACATATTCCATTCTTACGC
>JAWPHD010024625.1:0-18687 GCA_037043455.1 Cyrtodaria siliqua | reverse complement strand
AATGTGTTTGGTTTATACATATTGTATTGTTTATAGTTATCTATTTTTCACACAGTTATCTTGTGTTCATAGTTACATTTACAGCTCAGTTATGAAGCTGTTATCTTAAGTATTGAATCAAGGGGTCGATACTTATTTAGATGATCTATGTAATACTAGAAATTTCTGTTCCATAGATTAGCTTGAAATTGCCGATTATGATTTTAGATGGTGGTGGACTTATTGTCCTTGACCGAATTGAAGGACTTATGAGGATGCCATATTCACCTTGTAACGTTCATCTGCCCATCTAAGAAGTTTTAGAGGCTCCACCTACTGGCTGGATAGCCAGTCAGGATCCCAGATTACGCTATGGTGAGTGTAAGTTGCTTGGGTTCATGCTCTCGTCTGCTTTAATTTCTTGTAATTAGAGCAGGTTTGATCGTGCTTTGTTACTTGTTGTTCAGAGTTGTTCAAATCCCCTTTACATATTCGGGCACTCATAACAGGTTACATTGTACCACCCCAGCTCATTGTGTTAAAGTCGCAATTGTAATGTTGTCGTAAGCTATCTATAGACCAATATGAAAAATTTTGTTAATTTTAATATTTGTCTATTATACTTACGACAACATTAACTACCCACCCCTCCTTAAATTTAGGACTTATTTGCGGAAAGAGGAGGTAACTCTGTGTGACTCTTGCTTGTACGGGTGTATTTGGCGGCGCCCTTGGTGCCGGGAGTCCCGGGAAGGGTATTTGGGGAAGTTTTTTCCGTTCGTGGATTAAGGCAAGTTGAGTATATTGCAATTGTAATGTTGTCGTAAGTATAATAGACAAATATTAAAATTAACAAAATTTTTCATGTTCCTGGGGTCAATAATTTCGAAGCAGACAGACTGTCTAGAAATATTAATGATGACATGGAGTGGATGTTAAATCCAAGTATTTTCCATAATCTAGAACAAACGGTGGGGAAATTTGATATTGACATGTTTGCGTCAAAGGTAAATAAGCAAAAACAGAAATATGTGGCTTATAAACCAGATAAAAATGCAGTGGCAATTGATGCTTTCACAGTTACGTGGAAAAATAAAAACCGTTATTTATTTCCTCCTTTCAGTATGATAAGCAGGACTATTCAAAAATTGGTGAACGAGGAAGTGGACAGGATAGTACTAATAGCACCAATATGGACAACACAGGTGTGGTTCTCAGTACTGATTCACCAAGTCTCGGAACAGTCGTATATTCTGCCACCCAACTGTCTCCAACTGCCAACACAAGTCGAAAGGAAACACCCAATACGGAATCTTCAGCTGGGTGCTTTCATCCTATCAGGGAACGCCTTAAAAGTCGAGGCCTATCAGAAGTCGTTGTCAACATCATTATGCAGTCATGGAGGAAATCAACGTGTCGGCAATATGGAAAGTATTTCCGAAAATGGATGTTATTTTCAGATAAAGAGCAAGTTGATACGTTTGATCCACCTACCGAAAGCGTATTGAAATTTTTGTCTGAATTATATTAGAGCAATATTGGATACAGTGCTATTAACACTGCAAAATCAGTTATTTCTTCAACTTGTGCTATGATAAATGACAGGGATATTGGCAATGAAGTTTTAGTAAAAAGGTTCATGAAAGGGATATTTACAAATAGGCCAAATTTGCCAAAATATGGCAAGATCTGGGATGTAAATGTAGTTCTCTCGTACATATTATCTATATCAAAAAATGACAGTTTATCTTTGTTACATTTGTCTGAAAAATTGGCAATGTTGTTTATGTTGTTAAGTGGCCAAAGGGGGCAAACTATTCATTTATTAAAATTAAAAGATATTCATATTGAAGAGGGAAAAATTGTTTGCTATATTTCAGATTTATTGAAACAATCAAAACCAGGAAAACATGTTGAACCTTTAGTGATAGATCATTACGTGGAAAATAAAAAGTTATGTATTGTAAAAACAATGAAGGATTATATAGCAAAGACAGCATTGCTACGCGGAAACGAGCAAAGGCTATTCATTTCATCTGTAACACCGCACAAAGCTGTTACCAAAAGCACAATAGCACGTTGGCTAAAAACTTTAATGGGAAAAGCAGGAATCGACATCAGTGTATTTGGCTCTCACAGCTGTCGTGCTGCTTCTACATCTTCAGCAGCAGAAAAAGGGATTCAGATTGACAAAATCATGCAAGCAGCGGGATGGAGTTCGGAAAAAACTTTCCGAACATACTATCAGAAGATTATTGATAAAAACTCCTACTCTGTCGCCCTCCAGAATGAACACTGCATGAACTTGAGATCTCAAAGGGTATAGAAGGAGTTAGCATCACAAGGACGAAACTCTGTAATAGTAAATTAATGAAAGCTCCCGAAATTGTACCCTGTTGAGGGTGTATTCAGGAGGACAAAACTAGTTTTGTATATGTTTTGCCTCGAGTCTCTAACTTGGGTGCAACTTGTTTAAGCTTTATTGATATTAACATTTTAAACAAATTTGGTAAAGATCAGAAAAAATGAAGAAGCTACAGATTTAACAAAGGAAAATACAGCATAGTATGTTAATAATAGATGACATTTCTACTGAATTTTCGCCAATATTTTACTTCCGGAAAAGTGCGTTGTCATAGTAGTTCGGATAGGTACATAAGTTTGGATGGAGGAAAAACTTTTTTTATTAAATATTGCTTTTAGCTAATACAAATTGGGAAACAAAACACATTAAATTGGTCTTGGTCTTAATGAGGCATAAGCCTTTTAGAAAGAAGTTTGAGAATCATATTTACACCCTTCATAGAACTCCATACAAATTGATAGAAAGATGAATAAATAAAGATACATGCAATATATTTATATCAATTCTTCCCTCAATCCTTTTTTCTATAGTTACAGTATATATAAGTGAAGAGTGCCTGTTAGTGTGAATAAAATTAATAAACACATTTAATTTGAAACAGCTAGCATGCTCTTAAACAATCAAAAGGTTATAACCAATAGGGTGTATACATGTATATCAGTTAATAATTAACAATAACCGATTGCTCGCTTAATTAAAAGACCGTGTCTCCCTCACTTCTCCCTATTTTTGGTCACTTCTCTCTATTTTCTTTGGAGGGAGAAGTCACTTCAGTCACTTCTCCCTAAAATCCAGGCCTAGGTTGAACCCTGTTCATGCATGGTGTATTTCTTAGTTAGGATGTGCAGATGCACAATAATGTCATGAGAAATAATTTTTAAATAAACTGACTCCGTTACCCTACACCCACCACCTCCAACCCGAACCCCAGGGAAGACATCCAAGCTTTAAATAATAAATCATTTGACATGCCGTGTATCTCTTTATTAGATGACTATTAAACCAATTAATGTGCAAAAGTATGAAAAATTAACCGTAATTGAATTTTAGTGTATTTGATGCCCCTTCCTCCAGGCCCAACTATAACATAGGAGGAAACAAATGTAAACAGTGTAATCCCATCGTCATGTTTCATTTTAGACATAATTATAAAAACAAAACAAATCCAAATCCCCCCCCCCCACACACACACTGGGCCCCCGGGCAGACGGTCCGAGTTCGATATAATAAATATAATAAAATCATTTAATATGTTGCTTATCTTTTATAGACACCAAGTTATGTGCAAAAATATGGAAAAATGACAGTGTAATTGAATTTTTAGTGTATTTGACATTTTGACCCCTCTGGGTGCAGAGTCATCATCTTAATGTTTCATTTAAGACATAATTACAAAAAAAAAATGAAAAAAAAATTACCCCAAATCCTGCCCGCCCCACCCAACCTGGGCCCCAGGGCAGACATTCGAGTTTGCGAAATATAAAAATCGTTTTATATGTTGTTTATCTTTTATAGACGATTGCATATACCAAGTTATGTGCAAAAATATGAAACAAGAGGTCAATGACCTTGAAGCTCTACTGATTGATTTTGATTTCAGGAAGTAGTCGCTACAAAATTGTTTTTTGAAAAATTATTTTTAGCCGTGGCGGCCATCTTGAATTTCCGGCCGACCTGATATTTTGCTAGGATCAATTAGACATCAAGAGCAACATTCCTGTGAAGTTCATGAAAATCCGTCAAGTAGTTTCAGAGGAGTAGTCGCTACAAGTTTTCATTATATAATTCTATGTAAACAAAGATGGCCGCTGACAGCCATGTTTAACATCTAATCAAAATGATTTTTGACAAGGACCAACATCATGTAATGCTGATCATCTTAGAAAAAGTCCCATATCAATATCACTTATAGTTTTCAAGAAGTAGTCGCTACAAACTTGCATTTTGAAAATCTATTTTTAGCCATGGTGGCCATCTTGAATTTCCAGCCGACCTGAAATTTTGCTAGGATCAATAAGACATCAAGAGCAACATTTCTGTGAAGTTTCATGAAAATCCGTCAAGTAGTTTCAGAGAAGTAGTCGCTACAAGTTTTCATTATATAACTCCATGTAAACAAAGATGGCCACTGGCAGCCATGTTTAATGTCGAATCAAAATAATGTTCGACTCGGATAACCATCATGTCATGCTGATCATTTTAGAAAAAGTCCCATATCAATATCACTTATAGTTTTCAAGAAGTAGTCGCTACAAACTTGTATTTTGAAAATCTATTTTTTGGCCATGGCGGCCATCTTGAATTTCCGGCCGACCTGAAATTTTGCTAGGATCAATTAGACATTAAGAGCAACATTCCTGTAAAGTTTCATGAAAATCCGCCAAGTAGTTTCAGAGGAGTAGTCGCTACAAGTTTTTACTATATAACTCTATGTAAACAAAGATGGCCGCTGGCAGCCACGTTTAACGTCGAATCAAAACGATTTTTGATAAGGACCAACATCATGTCATGCTGATCATTTTAGAAAAAGTCCCATATCAATATCACTTATAGTTTTCAAGAAGTAGTCGCTACAAACTTGTATTTTGAAAATCTATTTTTAGCCATGGCGGCCATCTTGAATTTCCGGCCGACCTGAAATTTTGCTAGGATCAATTAGACATTAAGAGCAACATTCCTGTGAAGTTTCATGAAAATCCGTCAAGTAGTTTCAGAGGAGTAGTCGCTACAAGTTTTCATTATATAACTCTATGTAAACAAAGATGGCCGCTGGCAGCCATGTTTAACGTCAAATCAAAACGATTTTCGACAAGGACCAACATCATGTCATGCTGATCATTTTAGAAAAAGTCCCATATCAATATCACTTATAGTTTTCAAGAAGTAGTCGCTACAAACTTGAATTTAAAAAATCTATTTTTAGCTTTGGCGGCCATCTTGGATTTCACATCAACATGAATTTTTGCTAGGATCAACTAGACTTCATGGGCAACATTTCTGTAAAGTTTTATGAATATCCATCCAGTAGTTTCAGAGGAGTAGTCGCTACAAATAAAAGTTAACGGACGGACGGACAGACGGACGGACGGACGACGGACGCCGCACCACGGCATAAGCTCTGCTGATCTCTGATCAGTAGAGCTAAAAATGACAGCCACAAAAAATGGAATTGAATTGAATTTTTAGTTTATTTGACCTTTTGACCCCCCTCTTAGGGCCCCTGGGCTCGGAGCCAAAAATAATAGTGCTCTTGCACGCTGTCATCATATGGTGATGTCATACCCTAAGTTTGGTTGAATTCCGTTCAGAGGTTTAGGAGAAGATGCGGTAACGGACGGACGGACGGACGAACGGAGGCTATTTTAATATACCCTGTGTTTTTCAAAAACGTTGGTTTAATAATATAATACCCTTTGAGATATCAGGTTCATGTGTGGTGTTTCTTAGTTAAGGATGTGTAAATGTGCAATTTAGGTCATTTAGGGAGTATATAAAACGGGTTTCACATCCTGCATAAAGCGCCCCTCTAATGGGGTACAACTTGGGAAACTTGCAGTAATTTACTATTACGAAGTTTCCTCCTAGTGACGCCAAGTATCTCTATACTATTTCAGATTTCAAGTTAATGTGTGGTGTATTTCTATGTTCAGGATGTGCAAATGCACAAGTTTTCAATTTTTGCTCCATCCCCTCCATCCCCTGGGGCTCCCTAGGGGTTAATCAGATAAACAAGAGAGCCAACATCGATCACCTGAGTACTGGCACATTATCAAACTTCTTCGAAATCTTATGGCCATATACAATCTGTGCAAGTTTGGTTAAGACTGTTCAAGAAATGTGGCCTCTGTTGTGTTAACAACATTGATAGAAAGACACTGACACAGTTTAAGATCAAATACAAAATGAAGGTGCCAGAGTGTAACACCTGGGGCAGGGCCAAATGTGACCCCAGGGCTACATGTAATATATGGGAGCTGTGTGCCTTGTGGTTTCAGAGAAGAAGCTTTTTTAAGTTTTTCCCTATACAAGTCTATGTAAAACATGTGACCCCCGGGGCACTGCCAAATTAGACCCCAGGGTCACCATTTGAACAAACTTAGTAGAGGACCATAAGCTGATGCTACATGTAATACATGAGAGCTCTGTGCCTTGTGGTTTCAGAGAAAAATATTTTTTAAAGTTTTTTCCTATGTGTCTATACGAAAAACATGCAAAATCTCAATATACAAACTGTGGACCCTTAGGGCACCGCCAATTTTGATCTCATTTGAACAAACTTGATAGTCTAGGCATTGGCGGTAATTTTAAAAGAAAAACTGTTGAAATCTGTCCAGCGGTTCTTGAGAAGAAGATTTTTTAAGGTTTCAACCATATATGGTAATGGTGGCCATCTTGGATGACCTAATTTTAACAAATTTAAAAAAGCATTCATCTAAGGATCATCCATGTGAAGTTTGGTCAAAATTGGCCAAGTGGTTTCTGAGGAGAAGTCGTTTGAAGAAAAGTTAACGACGACGCCGACGACGACGGACGGAGTGATCCCAATAAATCACCTTGAGCCTTCGGCTCAGGTGATCTAAAAAGTAGACGAGACACATAAAACTATTTTTTTCCTTTCAATGTTACCAACAATGAAATAATACAAGTAAATTCTTTAAAAGGAACATTAGTCTATTGATTACTTACGACAACATTACAATTGCAAAAACTCAACTTGCCTTAATCCACGAACGGAAAAAACTTCCCCAAATCGCCTTCCCGGATCCCGCGGCACCAAGAAAGCCGCCTATTACACACGGACATGCAGAGTTACGTCCTTTTTTTCCGTTCGCGGCGCCATCCCTTTGGTGGCTATCTTCTGTTCAGAATCAATGAAAACTTACACTAACATCATATAAGTGTTTATACTTACGTTGAAGCATCAATAAAGTAGATGACCAGGGATGCTATACTCAGGAAAAAGACAAGGCCAACCTGCAAAAGAGGAGGAAAGTCGGTTGTATGTTCCTGAATGCATGTTTAAGTTTAAAAAGGCTTCACTGATCAAAAGATGAAGATCTACAATAGATATAGGAAAGTCCTTGACTACTGCTTTTTTTTAAACTTGCACATTAAAGGGACACTGTCCGTAAGTAAACATATATTGAGCATAACCAAATAACTGTCAGTTTATTCAGTGAAATGTATATATGAAAACATTAGCATAGACTGTAGTAATACATTCGTGAGTTTGAAAAAAAAAAGTTTTATTTATTATTTGTAAATAATGTGGGACCCACAATATTTACATTTTCTGCTGATCACATGACATCCATAGCGGATTAGCATTTATACATTTTACCTGTGACGCAATACATCTGGCCCGGTTAGCTCAGTTGGTAGCGAGCTCACCAATAGCGACGATCGACTATTATTACCCGCGAGTGTAATTTTAGTGTGGGTTACAAGTTCAACCCCACAAAGCGGTACCTCTTTTTTTGTACGGCTATTGAATTCCGTCGAACAATCTTGTTTTTATTTAGTAAATATTCACTGATGGTTGGTGTGTTATGTTTGTCAACGTAATTATTTTGTATTTTATAGTCTAAAAGTTACGGACATTGTCCCTTTAAGCCTTTTCTTGGGTGCCGTCATATTTTCTCAATTTGTGTGAATGTAAATAACTAAGGTATCCACTTCCCAAAAAATAAAATATGCCTGGTATAGGGCAAACACATATTTTCGACCATCATGCATCATCGTTGTTGGGGAGGTCTCACGTGGAATACAACTTTTCGGCATCGCCACTGTGTCAGGGATAGAAGGATTGTGTCTCAGATATGGCAGTATCAAACTAGTTTTTTATAAAAAGCGTCTTCAATTACCAAATATAAGGGGAGGGATGTATTTGGATCAAGTTTGGATAGCTTTAAAACAAATCAAACTCTTTATTATAAACACTCAAACCAAGTTTGACATGTGACCCAGGGGCAGGTCAAATTTGACCCGGGCAGGGTAAATTTGACCCGGGCAGGGTCAAATTTGACCCGGGCAGGGTCAAATTTGACCCCAGGGCCACCAAATGAACAAACTTGGTAGAGGACCATAACCTGGGTGTAAATACAAAATATTGAACTCTTGGCTCTTGTAGTTTCAGAGAAGACCTTTTTTAAGTTTTGCCCTGTTTTGGTAAAACGTGACCCCTGGGGTGGGGCCAAATTTAACCCAATGGTCACCATTCAAACAAACTTGGTAGAGGATCATAAGCTGAATGTAAAAACAAAATATTAAATTTTTGACTCTTGTAGTTTCAGATTTTAAAAGTTTTTCCCTATAATAAGTCTATGAAAAACTGACTCCTGGGGCGGGGCCAAATTAGACCCGAGGGTCACTATTTGAACAAACTTGGTAGAGGACAATAAGCTGATGGTAAATACAAAATATTAAACCTTTGGCTCTTATAGTTTCAGAGAAGAAGATTTTTAAAGTGTTTCCCTATATAAGTCTATGTAAAACTGGGGCTCCTGGGGCAGGCTCAAATTTGAACCCAGGGTCACCATTTGAACAAAACTGGTAGAGGATCCATAAGCTGATAATAAATAAAAAATATTAAATATAATATAACTCTTGTAGTTTCAGAGAAGATTTTTGAAGTTCTTCCCTATAACTCTATGTAAAACTGATCCAACAAGGGCCCCAAAGCTCCCAATTAAAGAAAAATGAACCAAGTTTTCTTATGAAAAACAAAAAAAAATATGCCTCGAGTGAGATTTGAACCCACGACACTTGGGGTTTCCAGTGTACATTACCAAATATTGAAAAAGTGTCATAACTCCAGTGTTACTGGTTAGATCTGCCTGGTTTTCAAACTTATCCGAGCTTTCATTGATATCAACAATTTGGCCAAGTTTGGTAAAGATCGAATACAAAATGAAGGCGCTAGTGTACACAAGGCTGAAAATGGCATTTTTCCATAATTCAAGGGCCATAACTCCAGTGTAAATAGTTCAATCTGGCTGGTTTTCGAACTTGTTTGAGCTTTCATTGATATTAACAATCTGGTAAAGTTTGGTAAAGATCTGATGAACAATGAAGGCCCTAACATCTTAACGAGGCAAAATATAGCATTTCTAAATCAAGGGCCATAACTCCACTGTTACTGGTCCGATCTGTCTTGTTTACGAATTTGTGTCTGAGATTTCATTGATAGTAATAATCTGGTAAAGGTTGGTAAAGATCGGATGAAAAATGAAGGTCCTATCGTCTTAACGAGGCAAAATATAGCATATTTCAGAAAATCAAGGTCCATAACTCCGGTTTAAATGGTCCAATCTGGCTGATTTTTCGAACTTGTCCAAGCTTTCATTAATATTTAAATATAGCATTATTAACTAAATCAAGTGCCTCAACTCAATTGTAACTGGTTCGATCTGGCTAATTTTCGAACTTGTCCATGCTTTCATTGATATTAACAATCTGGTAAAGTTTGGTAAAGATCGGTTGAAAAAATGAAGCCCCATCATCTTAACGCGGCAAAATATAGCATTTTTAACTATATCAAGGGCCTTAACTCCGCTATTACGGGTTCAATCGAGCTGGTTTTCGAACATGTCCAAGCTTTTATTGATATTAACAATCTTGTAAAGTTTGGTAGAGATCGGATGAAAAATGAAGCCCCTATCGTCTTAACGAGGCAAAATATAGCATTTTTAACTAAATCAAGGGCCATAACTCCGCTGTTACTGGTCCGATCTGGCTGATTTTTTAACTTGTTCGAGCTTTAATTGATATTAACAATCTGGTAAAGTCTGGTAGAGATCTCCACCCTTGCCAGTAGAGCTAAAAACAAATAAATAAAGACCTGGCACTTTCAAATTTGCAGCATTAATAATAATGAATTGTAAACGGAACAGCAACTATTATATCTGACTAGAATATTCAAACTGATTTAAGGACTATTGGTCAGCCATCTTTGAAAGAAAATCCAAAATGGATGGGGTAAGGTTAATTGAAATTTCATCCAAATGCATATTATAGGCATTGTTTTATGTTGGTGCACTATTGTGCAGTTAACAAGTATATGTTATATCCATTGTAGTACTCAATCAGAGTTATCACAAATGTGAATAGAGAACATAACACATGTTTCCACTACAACGTTTAATATACAAGTGCGTAGCCCTTAACAAATATCAGTGAAGCATGGCATGGCTATAGTCAGTTTCATTATACAACATCTCTCTTGTTTTATTAAAGATGCTCATATATGGTAATAATTATATGATTAATAAAATATCAAAATAAGTATAACAATAAAGATTCATTGATTTGTTTAAACGTGTATATTAATGTATCTATGAATATAATGTTCTTAGTAAACTGTTGAGTGTACGCAGTGTTTGTATTTGCGTTTTATTACATGTATAATTAATTGTTTATATTTGGCTTCCACTTGATTGATGTTGATCTCTCCTCATTTTCCCCATTCATCGCCTACATATTTACGGTTGCCAATCACTAATCGTCCAGCCCTTGTCTTATAACCCGAGTATGAGTTCATTGGCGGGTCAATTTGCTGTTTTGGAATTGACTGTTGTTCTGCTAGGGGCTTCCCTGGGGGAACATTTTGTTTATCAGGCTGCAACACTAACGCTTCGAATGGCTCAATTTCATTTGTATTTTCGCGCGTTTTGTGCAACACTGATCTATTTCTGCGGTAAATACTACCATCAGTCGTTTGTACTATGTAGGAACGATCACCGTGAACCTTCATGACTTTTCCTATCTTCCAGATTTTTCCGAATTTGATACGAACAGAATCATTAACAGACAAAGGCGGTAACGGTCGTACTGATCTGTCATAGTTCAACTTTTGTCGGATTTTTGATTCTTGCATGCGTTTACGTACTTGCTTATCATTGATCAAAGTTGGTTGCAATGCCTTGTTTGTGATTAGCACAATTGATTTGGTTCGGCGCCCGAGAGCCAATTGGCTTGGTGTGTAACCGCATTGTAACGGCGTGTTACGATACTCAAGTAATGCTAAGTACACATTTGTTTTAGTGTCCAATGCTTTTTGCATAAGTTTTTTCGCTGTTCCTACGGCCTTCTCAGCCAAGCCATTACTTTGTGGGTAACCTGGCGAAGAGGTCCGATGTTCGAATCCCCAACTTTGGGCGAAGTTTCGGAATTCAGCACTTGAAAACTGTGGACCGTTGTCGGATACTAGAACATCCGGAATTGACATTCTTGACATGTGTTTTTGTAATTTCGCGATTACTGTCTGTGACCTTGTGTTTGGCAAGTAATCAATTTCGAAAAACCTACTGTAATAGTCAATTGTCAATAGGTAATCTTTTCCATGAAAATGGAATAAATCAGTCGCGATTTGCTGGAACGGCCTGTCTGGGAATTGTGTCGTAATTAGAGGTAGCGAAGTGTTCGCGTTCCTGTGTGTAAGACAAGTTGGGCAGTTTGCAACGTAATCTGTTATTTGTTTAGACATGCCCGGCCAAAACAAAGAATCTTTGGCGCGTTCTAGTGTCTTAGTAATTCCCATGTGTGACGAGTGAACTTTTTGCACAAGTTCATTTCGCAATGATTTTGGGATTACCAGAGTATGACCTCGGAATATCATACCATCCTCTGTACAAATTTCGTCTCGGTGATTGAAATATTCTGCGATATCGCGATCACATTTCGCTCCAGACAATGGCCAGCCCCTGGCTATAGCCCGTTTCAATTTTTGCATTTGAGGGTCTTTCGCGGTTTCTGCGCGTATTATTTCAAGTCTCTGGTCTGTTACGTGTAACTGTTTTTGCACTGTGTGCACATAGTTATCTAGACCTTCGATCATTTCCGGAAATGTGTCTGGTACTGATTGTCTAGAGAGACAATCACTCACCGGGATTTCTTTTCCGGGTACATGGCGTACTGTGATCTGATATTTGGATAATGCGAGAAGCATTCTAGACAATCGTGGTGGAACAGCTGACAGCGGCTTTTTCATAATGGCGGAAATTGGTTTGTGATCACAGTGTACAATAACTTCTCTACCGTACGTGAATTGATGAAAACGCTTTACTCCAAAAAGAATTCCAAGTAATTCTTTCTCAATTACGGCGTAACCTATTTCAGTTTGCGTCAACGATTTACTGGCGTACGCTATGGGTCGCTCGTCTTGCATGAGACAGCAGCCTAACCAATAACTCGCGTCTGTTTCAAGTACAAGTGTTTTCTTGGGGTCGTAATAACCTAGCACTGGTGACCGTGTTATGATTTCTTTGACCTTGGATAATGCTTGTTCCTGCGGCGTGTCCCACAAAAATTCAACGTCCTTTTTAAGAAGGCTCCTAAGGGGTGCGGTAATCTCAGCTAGATTTGGCGCGAACTTGGCCATGTAATTGACTAATCCTAAGAGAGTTTCTACTTTCTGGCGGCAGTCTGGCCTTGGCAATTACAATCAAGCGGACCCGATTTTATTCGGGTCCGCTTGAAGTCCACTTTTCGTGATCACGTGACCAAACAAGAGGTCAATGACCTTGAAGCTCTACTGATTGATTTTGATTTCAGGAAGTAGTCGCTACAGACTTGTTTTTTGAAAAATTATTTTTAGCCGTGGCGGCCATCTTGAATTTCGGGCCGACCTGAAATTTTGCTAGGATCAATTAGACATCAAGAGCAACATTCCTGTGAAGTTTCATGAAAATCCGTCAAGTAGTTTCACAGGAATAGTTGCTACAAGTTTTCATTATATAACTCTATGTAAACAAAGATGGCCGCTGACAGCCATGTTTAACGTCGAATCAAAATAATGTTTGACTCTGATAACCATCATGTCATGCTGATCATTTTACAAAAAGTCCCATATCAATATCACTTATAGTTTTCAAGACGTATTCGCTACAAACTTCTTTTTTAAAAAATCTAATTTTAGCTGTGGCGACCATCTTGAATTTCTGGCCGATCTGAAATTTTGCTAGGATAATTAAACATTAAGAGCAACATTCCTGTAAAGTTTCATGAGAATCTGCCAAGTAGTTTCAAAGGATTAGTCGCTACAAGTTTTTACTATATAACTCTATGTAAACAAAGATGGCTGCTGGCAGCCATGTTTAACGTTGAATCAAAACAATTTTTGACAAGGACCAACATCATGTCATGCTGATCATTTTACAAAAAGTCCAATATCAATATCAATTATAGTTTTCAAGTAGTAGTCGCTACAAACTTGTATTTTGAAAATCTATTTTTAGCCATGGCAGCCATCTTGAATTTCAGGGCAACCTGAAATTTTTCTAGGATCAATTAGACATCAAGAGCAACATTCCTGTGAAGTTTCATGAAAATCCGTCTAGTAGTTTCAGAGGAGTAGTCGCTACAAGTTTTCATTATATAACTCTATGTAAACAAAGATGGCCACTGGCAGCCATGTTTAACGTTGAATCAAAATAATGTTTGACTCTTATAACCATCATGTCATGCTGATCATTTTACAAAAAGTCCCATATCAATATCACTTATAGTTTTCAAGACGTAGTCGCTACAAACTTCTTTTTTAAAAATCTATTTTTAGCCGTGGCGGCCAACTTGAATTTCTGGCCGATCTGAAATTTTGCTAGGATCAATTAGACATTAAGAGCAATATTCCTGTAAAGTTTCATGAAAATCTGTCAAGTAGTTTCAAAGGAGTAGTCGCTACAAGTTTTTACTATATAACTGTATGTAAACAAAGATGGCGTCTGGCAGCTATGTTTAACGTTGAATCAAAACGATTTTTGACAAGGACCAACATCATGTCATGCTGATCATTTTAGAAAAAGTCCCATATCAATATCACTTATAGTTTTCAAGAAGTAGTCGCTACAAACTTGTTTTTTAAAAACCTATTTTTAGATCTGGCGGCCATCTTGGATTTCACATCATCATGAATTTTTGCTAGGATCAACTAGACTTCATGGGCAACATTTCCGTAAAGTTTCATGAAAATCCATTCAGTAGTTTCAGAGGAGAAGTCGCTACAAAAAAAAGTTTACGGACAGACAGACGGACGACGGACGCCGCACCACGGCATAAGCTCTGCTGATCTCTGATCAGTAGAGCTAAAAATGGCACCGATTTAACCCCGATCGTGCATTTCTGTGCATTGAATCTGACGCCTCGTTCGCGTGCGCGTAGCAGGACTTTTGTCAGATTTTGGTCGTGTTCCTGGGGTGTGCTTCCCCACACTAATATGTCGTCTACCAGGGGGTGAATGCCTGGTAGTCCCTCAAATATTACGTTTACTTTTTGACAAAATATGTCGCTCGATGACGTTATACCATAGGGAAGACGTAGGTAACGGTACCTCCCAAATGGTGTCGCGAATCTGGTCAGAAATGACGACTCTTCGTCTAACTGAACACTCCAATATGCGTGAGTCAGGTCTAGTAAGCTTAAGTGTGTTGCGCCAGCCAGTTTGGCGGTTACATCGTCTAGCGTTGACATAGCGTAGTGCGGTCTACGTATCGCGTCATTAAGTTGCTTCGGATCTAGGCAAATGCGTAGTTTGTGGTTGGGTTTTTCAACAACCACGATTGGATGTACCCAGTCGGTAGGCTCGATTACCGGCGTTATTATCATGTCTTTGACCATCTGATCCATTTCTGTTTTTAAACGTGATTTTAGAGCTTCCGGTACGCGTCTTGGTGGCGTCACCACCGGAACTGCATCCTCACGGAGGTGCAACTTACATTTACCAGGGAGTATGCCTACTCCCCTGAAAAGCTCACCGTACTCAGACATAATGTATGCCTTAGTCATCTGATTATCGCGTTCTCGGTCAATTGCGTAAGTAACCAGATCAAGTGATGTTTGCAGACCAATTAGCGGCGCATCATTGTTTACAATATAAAACGTCGCGCTCACCTGTGTTGCACGATATTTGCAATTTAGATTGACCTTTCCCAGAACTGGAATAGTATTACCTGAATATGAGGTCAAATTGGAATCTGGGGCCTCCAACGGGGATTGGAAATTGAGCGATTCGAAGTCTCTTTTAGTGATCGTGTTTACGCTAGATTGGGCGGACGATTGTGTTTGACTCACCGTGTCAATAAAGTAGTTGTCCATCCAGGAATCATCATTTGCACTTTCCGTCTCATAATGCACTTCATGAACATGTTTGGCCTTACACACTTTTTGCCAGTGGTTTTTCTTATTGCACTTGTGGCAAGTCTGACCCATTGCAGGGCACTGTGTCCTTTCTTTATGTGGTGGGTTACCACAGTAGTTGCACTGACGATCTCGTCCATTGGTATGTGTCGGCTGGTCTCTCCTGGGCCCCGGTTGCCGACCATGCCCTCGCCCTCTATCACGTCCACGTCCACGACCACGGTTGTGTACGTGGTTTACGTCCTGTTGTTTCGGGTTAAGTAAAATCATTTGTTGTTTGCAATATTCAAAGTTTTGAGATATTTGAATTGCTTTATCTAGTGTCAATTCTTCACCTACATTTATTAATTTTTCCCTTAATTTTTGATTGCTCACTCCGAATACTATTCGATCTCTTATCATTTCTTCTTTGGTATTGTCTAGGTATTTACAGTCGGCAATTTTAAGTTTTAGTCTTGTAATAAATTGTTCAATGTTGTCATTTCCCTGATTTTCATTATTGAATTGGTATCTTGCAAATATTGGGTTTAATTTTGGTTTCACATGCTTTTGGAATTTGTCGAAATATGTCTGTAATTTCTTCTTTTCTTCGTTGCTCAATGTCCATGATTGTGTGATATCCTGACCTTTTTCACCAGCCCAAATTAGTAAGAAAGCAATTTTCTCTTCTTCTGATTTGTCCTTTAAAGGTCCCGAAAATATCAATTTGATATGACGTTCAAATTTCTCCCAAGTTGACGGTAGATTTGAGCTTTCCCAGTCCATCACTGGAGGTGATATGCCTGATAGAGCCATTGTTTAAGTTTGTAACACTTTAGTTAATTAATCTGGATTGTGGTCCTTACGACCCATAGCGTACGCCAGTAAATCGTTGACGCAAACTGAAATAGGTTACGCCGTAATGAGAAAGAATTACTTGGAATTCTTTTTGGAGTAAAGCGTTTTCATCAATTCCGGTGAGTGATTGTCTCTCTAGACAATCAGTACCAGACACATTTCCGGAAATGATCGAAGGTCTAGATAACTATGTGCACACAGTGCAAAAACAGTTACACGTAACAGACCAGAGACTTGAAATAATACGCGCAGAAACCGCGAAAGACCCTCAAATGCAAAAATTGAAACGGGCTATAGCCGGGGGCTGGCCATTGTCTGGAGCGAAACGTGATCACGATATCGCAGAATATTTCAATCACCGAGACGAAATTTGTACAGAGGATGGTATGATATTCCGAGGTCATACTCTGGTAATCCCAAAATCATTGCGAAATGAACTTGTGCAAAAAGTTCACTCGTCACACATGGGAATTACTAAGACACTAGAACGCGCCAAAGATTCTGTTTTGGCCGGGCATGTCTAAACAAATAACAGATAACGTTACAAACTGCCCAACTTGTCTTACACACAGGAACGCGAACGCTTCGCTACCTCTAATTACGACACAATTCCCAGACAGGCCGTTCCAGCAAATCGCGACTGATTTATTCCATTTTCATGGAAAAGATTACCTATTGACAATTGACTATTACAGTAGGTTTTTCGAAATTGATTACTTGCCAAACACAAGGTCACAGACAGTAATCGCGAAATTACAAAAACACATGTCAAGAATGTCAATTTTGGATGTTCTAGTATCCGAATTGTATCCACTTTTGTGTGGCGTAATTATGTTGTTTTTATTCTGACACCATGTTTTATGTTGGTGCACTATTGTGCAGTTAACAAGTATATTTTATATCCATTGTAGTACTCAATCAGAGTTATCACAAATGTGAATAGAGAACATAACACGTTTCCACTACGACGTTTAATATACAAGTGCGTAGCCCTTAACAAATATCAGTGAAGCATGGCATGGCTATAGTCAGTTTCATTATACAACAGGCATGAACATTGTCAATGATATAATAGATGACATTATTGCAACACTATTGATGTGAACATAATATCAGAAACAATATTTATTTGGCAGAAATAGTGCCCTTTATATTCGAAAAGTTTAGTGCAATTTTATTCTAAGATGTTTTGTTTTGTATGTTAAATAAATTTGTCCATAGAATTGTCTATTTATCTAACAATGAGGGACTTCGATCACTAACTATAGTTTAACTATGGTTGTTGATCTGCGCATGTCTAGTTGAGGAGTAATGCGAACTAACTCTAGTTAAACCATAGTTTCTATAAATGGATACACGCGGCATATTGTAAAACCTGGAATGTGTTTACGTTATAGATATATGTCAATCAAAATTTAACAACTAAAACTAGAAAAAATACAGGCAAATGAACAAATATGTGATATATAGAGTCTAGTCTCAGCGAGTTGGTTACCAGTTGAGTTTCATACAACACCGAGATAGGCTTAGCCCATCGAAGTTTTTAAATAAGGTCATACCGAGTTTTTTTCTATATTTAGCAGGTCATCCTACATAACACATCTAATGAAAATAAAAATTTCTCCTCTGGTTGAATGGGTCATCCTGCATAACAAATAAAAATTATACTGTAAATAAACATTTCTCCTCTGGCTGATGCAGTCATACTTCAAAACAAATATACTGAGAAAAACAACATTGCTTTCTCGAAACCTACCTACCAGGCAGGAAAAAACAAACGAAGAGTCGAGAAAAAAAGACTACGATGGCCCATTTGGCTCACATTTATTTCACTTCTATTTCTTGACTTCCGCATTCCGCATTCCGAATTCCGCATTCATTCCGCATTCCGAATTCCGCATTTAAGTAGGTAGTAAGATAATAATAAGAATAATACTTAATTAAAAATAATAATTTATGCGTGCATGTGCATTTATGTGTGTTGTGAATCCTAGTGTTACTGTTTAAGATGCAATTACTTCTCACATTTTATATTTAATAATCATGCAATATAAAAGTGTATGAATATTGCCAGTGACCACGATTGTTGTGTTTTTATATATAAACCATATAACCTTAAGTTAAATTCCCTATAACCTGAGTATCCGTGTATCCTTTGTATAAATACACCATAAACGTATGTACTAGTATACCCTATAAATATACACAAATTCCTACTTGAGTATCTGTTAACTGAATTGGGTTTTTACGGCGCACCAACACATGAAAGGTTATATGGCGCCTAAAGGGACGAACATGCCAGGCTCATCCTCCTTCAAGATAAAACATGGAGAATGGGCCTCGAACCGTCTAACCTGCAGAACTGCAGAGTTGCT
>JAWPHD010024624.1:0-18694 GCA_037043455.1 Cyrtodaria siliqua | reverse complement strand
ATTTGTGACCCATTACGACCTGTTATACTTCGATAACATCGCAAAAAATGAAAATACACAATCGTTAAGGATTACATGTCATTAGGTTATTACCGAGCGTGTTACTTTAAGTAGGTTCTTGCCACATTATTTGATTGAATTGTTAATATAACCACAGGGGAGTGTCAATATGGTTCGTTTGACAATGAACACTATTAAAAGTTCACTGCTATGCATTAAATTGGGCGCGGGGAGTGGGTGTGTGGTGTGGGGATCAATTATACCCACATACTGTTGGTTTATTGTTAATGTTTAGTAGATTATATTAATATATATCGAAATATTCGCCTTCACCATCAACTAATACAAACGTTCAGGTGAAATAAAACAGCGGGTGAATGGGTTGTATTCACGCGGTTATGCTATAGATCTAATCAGGCTGTTAATTTTAGCATACTGAGCACAAATAAAATGTACCCACTGTTAATGCTGGCATTTCCAATAGGCCATTTTTGAGTGAAGATTAAAAGTTTTAGAGTTTTAGAATGAAAAAAGTCTGATATGTGGTAAGCACACATAATTCAAAACAAAATATTCAAGTAAACAGTTTTCAAATTGTGCCAAGTAATAAATCTGTTTAGTATAATATCAAAACTTCTAAGGGAGGTAATATGATAATTGTGGATAATCAAAAACTGCTATCTACAGTAAGCTGTGTAGACGGTTATGGTGTATGTCTTTAGGTTAGAGGAACCACAGAAAATATTATCTCGAACACATTTATGTAGTTTTTCTATAGAGTTGAAGTGTTTAGACAAAATGCATTTTTACGAAAAAATAAGTTAACATGATTGTTTAATAAACCTTGGATTTGTTCTTTGGTTTGGATTGAATTGATCGCAGTCTATATATAGTATTCCATATATATGATATATCATGTGACACGCACATTCGTTATCGACAGCCAGAGAATGAGTTGTATTGTAAGTTTTATCTGATTCTGATTTCATGTATATCGTTTATAGCCAGTCTTCGTCAATATGGCGTCGTTTCGCAATGACCATTTATACTTGTAAAGAGCCCTGTTAGAAGCTTAAAATAGTTATTGTAAGAGATAGCAGATACTGTCTTCTCAGTGCGTGCCCTTAGTGTTTGATCGTCCAGAGAATACAAGTTTAGTCGGGTTTTTGACGTGTGGCAGGGTCGACAGTGCATTAGAACAGCTAAAAGGGACTCGATTTGGACGCAAGACGTATGGATCAGAGGACCTAGGTGCTCCTTTGGTTCTTCCTTTTACATCTATGTAAACAGTCGGGGTGCCATATGAGACCCTTCGGGGTCATTCATGTTAAAGCTGCAGAGTTGCTGCGAAATTGCTATTCTATCAAGGCAGGCACCTGAGAACAATACAGGGGTGTTGAAAGAGACCTATAAAAGCCAAAGTGAGGCAGTGAATTCGGGGGGGGGGGGGGAATCGGAGAGTGCAGCTTTTTACCCCTCGTGTCTAGATAAGCAGTGGCCGCCATCTTTGCCCAGGGAACCACACGGTGCCTGCATAGTTGGAATGAAGAATTGCTGTAACAAGTAACCTGAGCACGGAAGATAGAATTACAGCAATTACATATACCTGTATGTTAATTACAAATCAAATTTAACAAGGAACTGCAGTTGTTATGCGAAAGAACAACGTCTTGGTTAGGCAAAGAGATTGTTTTCAGATTTAGATACATATCTGGTTTAATTGCTATCATGACCTCGACATTTATAGAAAGTAAACAAAGACATGTAAACATTATTAAGTTATCTAGACGGAACTAAGAGCACCCGTCGTTAAACCTTTGTATCTTACTGGAGGACCATAACCCAAGCCAATGAATTCATTTGATTTGCTAACTAATTTTAGTTCGGCCTTAAAAACATTATCTCTAATGCCTAAGATTCCCATAAGAGAATATTTCTGCAGTTACCCACACCCAAGAAAATCACACAATACATACTTTGTAGATAGGCAGGTGTATTTTGTATCAACAATTATCAATAACCTTCCTTAAAAGATTTATACTTAATTTTTATTTCACTAATATTTTTGTTGGTTGGCGTGTGGCGGCCGCAAAACGTCTCCCTTGACAACCAATCAATATTGTTATTTTTACATTCCACAGGATTGTATGACTTTCATAGTTCCATATTCATCCTAAAACACGTGTCGTTAATTATATCATGTTGAAGGTTTTATGTCACCGACATTTTGGCCCATTTTAATAGGATTTTCATTAACTTTTCTCTTTTGATCTTGAATTAGACACTTGTGTTGAGTTTTGGACTTCCTAGTTAACCGTTCGTTTATTATTAATAACGGATCTTTGATACGTAATATCGTAAGTATCTAGTAACAATACTAATTGGGCCCGTATTTCGGTTGTTCACAGAATGGTAATGACCGGTTTAAAGTTTACTTTTTTTTTTAACGAAAACACTTAAAATAAATATTTCTCCTCTTCGGTTACACTCTGCGTCATCTATACAAATTCCACTTACTAAGAAATATAAAATTATCGGGACAGGGAAAGCAGCATTCAAGGACGACAGTCAACCACAAAAACTACAAAATCAAACACGCAAACAGACAAACGAGAAGGCAAAAGTAATAACAAATGCAAACGACATCACAAACACAAAAGGAGTTGACAATAGGGGCTACCGCCTTGGAACGCGTCAGTGGCAACAAAGGCCATCTGGGGGTTTAAACCGTTTCTAGGGTGCACCAAACCTCACACTTACCACTACTGTCATCCCATTAAAACAGGACAGTGTAAATAAAGAAATTCCCCACCATGATCTAATGTCTAACCAAAAAAGGCAGCATCAATAGGCAATAAAGTAAAACACAAATATGCTCGTGTAAAATATATACAAAAACACAATAGCCTAGAAAGCCACAATGAGGGTACTCAATGACTATGGCAGAAGCCAGAGCAGTAAGAGAATAAACCATTTAAGGGCACGACAAGAAAGATCATGGACAAACATCAAACGCCACCGTCCCCAATGGGCTTTAGGTAGGCGTCATCATAGGGTCCACAGCCTGTCCGGTCATTCGTACAATTGGAGGAAAGCATAGTGGCGAACTGTAAAAGGGTCCACCACAAAGCATGCAGTACGTTGCAAAATGATAGGGTCATAACCTCTTTTGATATTTTTTTTAACAAGTTTAACAAAGATAGTATGAAAGTGATCATTACCAAGAATCTTACGAAGTTTATAAATCACATCACCATAGAAGTCAGGCTGTGATAGTCCTTGTCGCAGAAGAGTCCTTAAATTACTTTTATATTTGGAAAGAAGATCAGGGTTACGATAATAAAATTTTGCAAAGGTTTTACGAAGTTTATGGTAACGGTAACACTACATTTCTTAGATCTAAGTCATTTCTACGTCTATACATCTTTAAAATAATCATTTCGCAACCTCATTCAATGTTCCTTCCAAATGTTTTTTTAATAACGGCTCAAAAGTTGTCTTTAACACCTCAATAGGCTATGAGCTGGACACAACATTTGGGCCACCTGTACGATCTTGGGGGACGAAGGCTCATAGTGATTTTTAGTAAGGTATAACCTATGTTTGGAAAATATAAAATAGCATTGTATTATTTTTTGCCAAATGTGTGTTATCTCCCCTTGTTATATACTCCAAGGTACCTCACAATTAGTATTTAATATACTGCATGGTACCCTCGGAAGTAATATGTATACTCTATGTACCTCACAAGTAGTATATATATATATCTGTATGATACCTCGGAAAGAAATATGTATACTCTACGGTACCCTCAGAAGTAGTATGTATATATACTGTATGATACCTCGGAAGTAATATGTATATTATATGGAACCTCAGAAGTAGTATGTATATATACTTGTATGATACCTCGGAAGTAATATGTATCCTCTACCTCACAAGTAGTAGGTATAATAATGTGTGACACCTCGGAAGTAATAGGTATACTCTATCGTACCTCAAAAGTAGTATTTAATATACTGTATGGTACCTTATAAGTAATATGTATATATACTGTATGATATCTCGGAAGTAATATGTATATTCTATGTAACCTCAGAAGTATTATGTAAATATGCTGTATGATACCTCGGAAGTAATATGTATACTCTATGGTACCTCTCAAGTAGTATTTAATATACCGTATGGTACCTCGGAAGTAATATGTTATACTATATGGTAGCTCACAAGTAATATTTTAATATCTGTAAGGCTACCTTCGGAAGTAATATGTATTCTCTACGGTACCTCACAAGTAGTATGTATATAAACTGTATGATACCTCGGGAAGTAATATGTATTTCTATGGAACCTCAGAAATAGTTATGTACATATACTGTATGATACCTCGGAAGTAATATGTATACTCTACCTCACAAGTAGTAGGTATATATACTGTATGATACATCGGAAGTAATATATATACTTTATGGTACCTCACAAGTAGTATTAATATACTGTATGGTACGTCGGAAGTAATATGTATACTCTAGGGACCTCAAATATAGTATGTATATATACTGTTTGGTACCTCGGAAGTAATATGTATACTATATGGTACCTCACAAGTAGTATGTATATATACTGTATGATACATCGGAAGTAATATGTATATTCTATGGAACCTCAGAAGTAGTAATGTACATATACTGTATGGTACTCAGAAGTAATATGTATACTCTACGGTACCTCACTAGTAGTATGTATATATACTGTATGGTAACTCGGAAGTAATATCTATACTCTACGGTACCTCACAAGTAGTATGTATATATACAGCATGGTACCTCGGAAGTAATATGTATACTCTACGGTACCTCACAAGTAGAATGTATATATACTTTATGATACCTCGGAAGTAATATGTATACTCTACGGTACCTCACAAGTAGTATGTATTTATACTGTATGATACCTCGGAAGTAGTATGTATTTCTATGGAACCTCATGGAACCTCAGAAGTAGTATGTATATATACTGTATGATTCCTCGGAAGTAATATGTATACTCTACCTCACAAGTAGTAGGTATATATACTGTGTGATACCTCGGAAGTAATAGGTATACTCTATGGGTACCTCACAAGTAGTATTTAATATACTGTATGGTACCTCGAAAGTGATATGCATACACTATGGTACCGCACAAGTAGTATGTGTATATACTGTATGGTACCTCGGAAGTAATATGTATGCTATGTGGTACCTCACAAATAGTATGTATATATACTGTATGATACTGTAGATAAGACTTTAGCTCTTGGTGCTAATATAAATGACACTTCAATGCAATTCAATTCCCTAAAATATAGTTTTGTCGTGAGTGTTTGCTATTTAGGATATTTAAGAATACCAGTAGAATGACTGTTTATGTCTTATTTCTTGTTTATTCTTTGCCATTATTGTTACGAGTAAATTTTAAAGAGAAAGAAAGGAAAACTCAGCAACAACGATTTTTTAAATATATTCAACAAATTTATTCGTACTACAATGAAAAATATTCACTTACAGAAGATACATTAAATGGACCCAGTATTTCTTTAAAATCTAACATACGAATGAAGTCCAAATAATATTGGCAAGTATCCTTTTAATCTAAATTATCAGGTGTCCCTTTAATCCAATTTCAATTCAAGTATTTCCTGGTTTATTTATTCACAATAGTAAAAAAATAGTAAAGTAGTAAAACATAATCCAATGTCAGCTTTATTATAGATGAGCACTATAGCTTTTATCCTCTCTCAATGTATTGTGAAATCACAGCGTCTAATTATTTTCACTTTATACTGAATTTGAGTATATTTTCAATTCAAATATTGAAACATATACTCAACTCTGAATACCTGAATACTTACCATTTTTCAACCGCAAAAGGCTGTACGTATACTGTCATAGAACAAACAAAATCTTTAGAATATTCAAATAAGATAAGCAAGGTAACCTTGAAGGACAATCATATGATGTAAAAAAAGTTTATTTACTCATTCAGAACTTCTACATGTTACAAATTATAATGGAATGACCCTGGATGACTGCACACAATCATATGTTTACGCTATAGTATTGATTAATCATAGAATGATATCAAGGTAACATTATACATTTTATTTAATTCGGTTAAGAAAATCAAAATGAGGCTTTAATAACGCTAATATCCTTAATTGATTTTTAACTGTTGATAGTTATTGCTGATTTATATCATATTTGCACGAATTATGAAACAAAATATATTTTATTATAATATGTTGAAGTTTGCCATAAGCCATTGCAAACTTACTGTTTATTTTTGCCTAACTTATTTGTTTTAGTAAGACTCACAAACCCATGAGTATGTATAAACTATTTAAATAAAAGTTATAAATAGCCCACTGACGTAACATTAACTTTGTTCTAACTTGTTTAAACTCATTTTCTTGCAAAACTAGGATTCACCTCATCGCATAAACCAGAACAAGACGCGAGTTCTAGGTCCGCCAACGTAAATGAATTATCGATACAGTCTGAGTTAATATCAGAGGAGACTGGTATAAAAGGTAAGGGAATGAAATCATATAATATATATATGCCTTTTTAAATGCTTAAAATGTTGTGTACTTTATGTCCTGACTCATTTGTACATTTTGTGACAATTCAATATGTTTGAATCAAAATCAATAAGTTTTCTAATAGAAGATATAAAAGTCAAACAGGTAATATAGGATTCAAGGACCACTCTTAAACAAAAATGCGCATAGAATCAAACAACACGACAAGGTGTATGACAAACCAACACAAACGTGTTGGCAATAGGGCTACCGCACTTGAACGGTAAGTGCCAAAAGATGCCGATGGGGACTTAGACCGGATTCTAAGATACACTTTCTTTACTATCCTTGCAAATATGAATATTATAATGTTATGGTACGTTAAATGAAACACCCATATATATATATATATATATTTCAAAATAGTTAAATATATGCGAAACATTGAGTCGGTTATGTATTACATGTATCATTTTCAGTTCTATTTTTTCATGACTCCTTTCCTTGCATATTTTAAACTGGTAGAACCCTAAGTTAACCGCCTTACATATGCAGTATTATATAGAGTTTAATTAACACTGTTGAAGTGATACGGGAAATAATTCCCGAGTGAGAAAGATTCTTTCTATATCGTAAGAATATATCTCACGAGTGAATTATTTTCCGTATCACGACAAAAATGTTAATTAAACTATATAATATATATTCCGTGATGAATTTCCTTCCAATCGTCTTTTGACATACGTATTTCTTCTTCTATCACTCCTTTGGCGACAGCGCGGAGTAATATCATGACGTCAATTCGTGACGTAATATCGTGACGTCTATCGTTTAGTTCATAACATTTGGCTACTGTGCTATCTTGCACACTAGGCGAGTTAGCACAATAGAGGAAGGGATATGTTATATATTTTCTAAAACTGGGACATTTCTATAATGCATCACAGAATATATAATATATATTATGTAGAGATAAAAAAAAATATTCCCTTAAAGCTACACAATCCCGATAAAAGGCACACTAGAACTGAACAAATGTAACGGTCATTACGCATGTTGTTCTAATTGATTACTGTATACGTGTGGGTTCATATATACAACATGCGCACTACCTAAATTCACTGAATATTAATGAGATAAGGCGGTACTGTATGAGACGCTTCAGGTACTTTGTGAATCGACCACTGGTCTTATAACGGGTATAAAAGTGGATTTTAGCAGACGGTATTTTACCACCGAACTGATGAGACCAATCTTCAGTAGAAAGACCTAATAGGAAATACAAGTCATTATAAATTGAAAAGGAAGCTAAAGATGTACTTACTCAACAACCTTATAAGTCCATATTTATATATAATCCAAAACAATACCTATAATTAAACGTAGCGGCCTTTTAACAAAGACCCTTTCCAACTATCGCGTTGCATCAAAGAAACTATTATATACAAATAATCCTCCATTTTTATGTGTTTGTGTGTGCAGTGTATATTGACACAAAACACAAGGGAGACATTGTTTATCGAAATTGGAATATTGGTAGAGGCTCGTAACTAATGGTAAAGATGGAGATATAGTATTTGTTATGTGAAGTTATGCATGCATGGTTTACACATATTAGTAGATTATAAATCAACATAGTTTTAATGAATTCCTCTTAATTTATGCATGAATTGAACTTTTGGAATTGAAAATAAAATGGATGGAGAGACACAGAGAGGCACAGAGACAGAGAGAGACATAGAGAGACAAAAAGAGGGAGAAGGAAAGAGAGAAAGAGAGAGAGACACACACAGAGAAAGAGAGATACAGAGAAAGAAAGAAAGCGATAGGGAGGGAGGGAGAGAGAGAGGAAAATAGTGAGAAAATGGGAGAGAGAGTGGGGGGAGGAAGGAGTGGGTGGAAGGCATTGAGAGAGAGAGAGTTTCTATATAGTCTTATAAACATAGGCGTAAGAGCCGGAGGACTCCACACCCCAATTCACCCTAATTCACCCCAATTTCGGGGTGGGCCCCAAAATTGATGTTTTCACGAAACAAAAAAAAATGCAACACAAATGTATGAATTGGCAATCTGAACATTAACATTCTGATTGATATTATTTCAAAATCAAAGAAAATATGAAAGATGTCAGCTTCCGTCTGTATGACAGGGTAAGTGTTAACTAAAAACCGAAGGTTTAAGTATAACAATTAACTTCAAATACTAGTAATTAACCTTTCCTAAGTTTAATGATGTGTTAAGTAATTTAAAATGAAAACAGGCCCGAAACCAGCCCTGAAATTTAACCGAGTCATATCCCTTATGTTGGTGTCCGGTGGCATTAACCTCCCTCTCCACCCTAGATTTTGTTTTAATTTCCTTCAATGTGTTGCATTTCCCCCAGGGTCCTTATATAGTAGTATATAGTTGTTTTTATGTAAAGTATGTACATTCCCAAAATTCAACCAAGGCAAATACCTCTGTGTGACCCAGTGTAGCTACGGACCTGGAAAAGCAATGGTTTATATTCACGGTGGACAGACGTAACGGACACTGGCTGCTCAAAACAGCGTTACCTTGATCCTGGTTACTCATGTAAAGGAACCTGGCGGGTAAAAACACGTAAACTGTTAAAAAATATTAAATATTACTTTACAATAAGACACTTTTTAAAAATGATCGCACCCACGGAACACTAGATGCATTTGTGTGTCTGAATTCATGAAGAACGGGTTATAAAAACAGTGTTTTAGATGTGAAAGAACGCGCACTGTTTACACACCGACGCGTGAAAGTACGTCTAGTTCTAAGACAATTGTGTTTATTTCAAAAATGGTGACTGCTATTGGCATATGCTATGTCTGGAATTATGTATGTTCAGCCATAACATCCATTGGACGTATTTAATACATAATAATATCTATCGATTGCCAGATTGTGCATTGCAAAGTAACGGATCCTGGTTGCTCATGGCACCGGATCTTGTTTGCTTCTGACACAGGATCCTAGTCGGTAGTTGCAAACATACATATTAAAAAAAACGACTAGATATGTCCCCCTAGTTCGAAATATCTCGGTCTGATATCAGCGGTGGAAGATAAAGCTGCGACATTTTCAATTGGGTGGGGTTTGTGCGTGGGTCAACTTATGGAAAAAAACAATGTGCTGAGATATTTAAAGATTTTCACATTTAACGAGTTTTCACCTTCCAAACATCGGCGAGGAACTCGTACACTTCAAGGGGGCTGGCGTGGTCTACTTGATAGCACGTTGCATTTGACCCGGATGAAGCCTTATCGCCGCAAGTCAATTTCTTCTGTGTGTTATTGAGTAAAACATGTGCCTTTATTCTCGTCCGAACCGGTATGTACACCGGTTTTGTGTTTCGGAGTCTATCCTTGGAACAAGTTGCTAATCACTACGGGAAAATATATTTGTAAGTAAGATTAGGGCAGCTTCTCGGAGTTGTATGTATCCTTCCTTTCTTTTGGGCGACCGGCTATAAATATTCAATATAATGTCTTGATAAACAATTAAACAACATTCAGCTTAATGTTATGTGATAACCTATTCAGATCATAGGATAACTCCGATGAGGGTGCTCCTCTCGAAATCCGCTAGTGCTTTAACAAACAAAAGTGGCAACATTCTCAATAAAACTTTCTCTAGAATTATATTATATGTATAAAATAATGAAAACTTGCGAATTCAAAGTTTACTTTATACAATTATATTAATTTGTGAATAAATGTACATTAAGAGTTATTTTAAACAAAATTTCTAAATAAAAAAACGTTTTCTTATTTGTTGCGTACAACAACGGTGGCCTCTCTATACGACATGTCAGCCTACATGTATGCCAACACTCATGTATATACTAGTAGTTGTTCATATTTCTGCATTTGTATTACTTGTAATATTTGATTTTTATTCATTGATGTATTTTGTTTTTAAGTATCATTTATGATCAAACAATTGTTACCTGTTAGGGGCTTAACTAGGGCGTTGCTAGTGTGGTCCCGCGGCAAACGTCATGAACTTGTTTATTACCAGATACGCTGTGGTTCGTTTTTTCCCACTATTTTATATCTTATTTGACGCTGAGATGTTGATGATATAGTCTGAATCACTATATCCTCTCGCCCCTACTTTTTCGTTGGTTTGTTGTTGTTTTTTGTTGTATTTATGTATTGTGTTTTTTTTTTTAATTTTCGGATTTTTGCAGACAGTGTGTACACAGCTGCGTGCTCTAAGATAATGCCTTTTGAATAAACTTTTTTTTTAAATATTGAATGTTGTTTAACGGCTCAGCAACACAGTATAGGTTATTTAGAGCCGCCTCAGAGAGAGAGGAAGGATACATAGAATATTTAACGTGCTCGGCGGATAGACCAATACAAGGGACCGCCCGGTTTACGTCCCCATCCGACGGACGAGGCTAAGGGAAAGTGTCTTGCCCAAGAACATACCGACGAAACTCAGTGGCACCACGGAGGATTGAACCCGGGGCCTCCGGTTACAAATATAAAAACTGTTTAGGTCATTGTCGTGTAAAACGGTGACAAAAACCGTCATGCAGCGCGCTGCGGGGAAAGTAAGTTGGGTTAATGTCTATTACGGGCCCATAGTTTATTTTAGGGTACTGTCGACGGAAGACAGGTCGTGAAGAGAGAATTATCTCAAGGCGCAAATGTATATACACGAACGTAGGTCCGGAGTACATTTGTTTAGTATTGTACCTTGCACGACATAGACGCATTTAGCCAAACTCACCACCAGATTCTATCACTATAACAAGATCACACCCTCTACATTCAATATTGGACTGTTCTTTTTTTATTTTCCATCATGCTGTCGCATGAATGATTTTAGTACCGATGGTCCAGAGTGGTGAGGCACTGTTTCAAGTCCACCGGTCGTGGTTACGAATCCAGCTCGTTCCCAGATTTCATGAGGCATGCAGTACTTGTCCTACTTATGAAAATGTGGATGGCCTGCCTCACCCACGAACAAATCGACCATCATAAATAACCTAAAATGTGCTGAAGATGACTTAAAACACCATGCAACCAATGATGCTTTTGTTATTGTTTGTTTCGGGGGAGCCAAAGTCCCGATCGTCGTTTTTTCTTTAATCTGAAGGTATATAGAAAACAATATATCAACCAGGATCCGGTGCCAAAGATACAGATTGTGTCCGTTGCCAGAATCTCAAGCATTTTTTACAAAGCAACCAGTGTCCGGTGCTCTGAAATTTAGACATGATGTAATTATTTGCAGATTTTTAGACTAAACAGTTATCTTTATTGAACAACAGCAGTTGCAAGCCAGTTTGGGATCACATTAAATCAGTCAGAGAGAACATATGGAAGTTTGGCTTTTTAAAGTCATCAACTTTGTATCGACCGGTTAAGAGTAAATTTGTTTCAGCTTGTTGGGAATTATTCTGCATTTGTTGTACATAAAGAAAATGTATTTCGAAGGATATGATATTCAAAAGTTCCGTCGCATAAAGTTTTTTTCTTATACATAAGATACTGTATCTTTATGTTCGAACTTTTTGACACCTGTGTCCATTTTCTTTCTATTTTTACCAACCAGGGTCCGTTACAAGTGCAACCAGAATCAAGGTAACGCAGTTTTGAGCAACCAGGGTCCGTTACGTCTATCCACCTTGATATTCGCGATTGAGCATATTTATGTAAAGTAACTTAATTAATACGACATTGTTAATCGGCCTCCGTAGTGCAGTAGGTTAACGCGCTGTCTTAGTATGCTTTCGCCGTTACGGACGAGGTTCTAGCCCAGGCCTAAGCACTTTTTAAAACATTTTTTTTTATGAATTTTATTTTTTATGAAGAAGTAGTATTCAAATGCCTTTCAAATTCGTCAGATTTAAATATTAACAAACATATGCATAATAGCACGCACACAAGCACGGTTTACGCGCGCACCCACAAAAGCTCGCACGCAAGAACGATCCTTTTTTTACGAGTTGTGACTCTTATAATTTTCCTAAGAAGCTCCGGAATTGAAAAGTGTAAACGAAGGATAGACGGATGGGCGACCTTCATGTGTATACCCCTTCCTCACATCCTGAAAACTACGATTTGCGAGAAATAATATTGCTGGTCTTTTTCCAACAAAAGAAAATTCCATAAATATAACTTAATTTGAACAATATCCTTCAAGTGTCTCATTGTAAACAATAATTTCTCCCCCTGTCCCGAGTCAACACTTGAGCATGTATTTCACGTTACATACTATTGGCTACCAATACACGCTCTCTGTATATGTATACATGTATAATACGTGTGTGATTTTGGTTTATTTCAAGGATATTATAGGAAATAAGTATATACAATATATGGAACATATGTGGAATACGCGGGTAAGTGTTTATACTTCTCTACATAGTGATGTATTTACGTTATGCATTACGCATTTTACTTGTTCCCTTTCGTTCAACATTACAAACATGTATATAGTTACACTGCACGCCATTGAATATCCTCATCGAGTTGAATAGTCTGTAGTTATCGGATATCTGAGCAAATTGCTATATAAACGTTTAGGCTTATATACCCGTAATCGCTGGGTGGTACAATTTCAAAGTTACCGAAGCGTTTATCACGCCTATTATGCAAATGCCTCGATATACGCTATGACAATATACCAGCCTTAACAATGTAGACAACACAACCAGCAAAGAACTTCATCTATAGGCGTTCTTATGTTTAAAAAAACTTGTAATTGTATTATTTTATCGGGATTGTGTAGCTTTAAGTGCATGTATGCCATTACGTATTAGTTTCCAGTATAAAATTAAGTTTACATCATTAATGTTTTCATGATTTTTAAGCAGACTATAGTTTGAACCGGTTTAAGAGAAAACAATCTGGTTTAAGCATGTTGAGAGAACAAAATAAAGAATGAAGTTTATCTGTATTTGACATTCTCCACTTGTCCACGATAGATCTCATTTGTGTTATATTTCATTGTTAAAATATGTCAAGTACTCGATCAAACACCTTATGCTCTACTCCCACTTCTCAGTTAATAACATATTGTTTAATATAATTGAAAAAGAAAGAGCAAAACTTGTCAAATTGATGGAAAGTTTGACAAACCAATACTAATATATGCATTACATTTCCTAAGTTTATGCACTGTCATTGTCAGTAACCACATTGGCTGCATTTTCAGCTGTATATTCTGTATGTTATATAGTTTGTTTCGTTGTGTCGGTATCTTGGCTAATCGAACATACGTCAATTCGTAGCATTCAAGGAGGACAGTCAACCACAAAACACAGAAATAAACACGCAAACAGACAAACAAGGCAAAAGTAATATTAAATGCAAACGACATCACAAACACAAACGGGTTGACAATAGGGCTACCGCCTTGAAACGGCCAGTGGCAAAGTAGGCCACTGGGGGTTTAAATCGGTTCTAGGGTGCACCAAATCTCACACTTACCCTACTGTCATCCCATTAAAACGGGACAGTGTAAATAAAGAAATCTCCGCCATGATCTAATTTCTAACCAACAAGGCAGCATCAATAGGCAATATAAGTAAAACACAAATATGCTCGTGTAAATATAATACAAAAAAACAATAGCCTAGAGAGCCACAATGAAGGTACTCAATGACTTGGCAGAAGCCAGAGCAACAAGAGAATCACTCTCATCGATAAGTCAAATCACTATCATCGATAAGTACTTCTGTGAATTTGAAATTGGTAAAATCTTACTCCCTGTGCAATGGAAACAAGTGCATGGTACATTGAATAAAAACGCAAGAATGCAGTATGAAAAGTGTATATCGTGTATATCATATATCTCCAATTATGTTAGACTTTGGGACTCGGCACCTGGGACCAATATTCCCTTTGTTAAGGAAACAGTATCTTTTCCCGTAACATAACGTTAACAAAGGTACACTGTTCACCTGCATAACCCCATTTATTACAGACATAAGTAAGACGATTTAGGGGTGATGATATTTTTCATAAGATACATGCACGTTTGCTATTGAATGTTTGTTATGCTCCCCAAATTTTTCGGGGGAGAATGTAGTTGCCATCATGTCCGTCCGTATGTCCATATGCATATACGTCCGTCTGTCCCGTTTCTTGTCTACGCAACGGAACTTTGAAGTTTTTCGAATCTAAAGCTTATCCGCTCAACTCTTCCTACGATTTTAATCTGATTTTCACGAAACTTCATAGAAAGTATCAGTATGATGTCATACGTTAAGACGTTCCGGTTGAACAACTTTTGGCGGAGTTACAGAACTTTGATTTTTTTCAATCTAAAGCTTTTCTTCTCAACTTCTTCTATGTTTTCATCCGATTTTCACGAAACATTACATGAAATATAAGTATGATGTCTAGTAGAGCATACTGTCAGAACGCTCGTGTTGAAAGTTTTTGGCGAAATTACGGTAATTCGAAGTTTCTCGATTCTGAAGTTCGTCCGCTCAACTTTTAAGTTCTTCATTAGCGTTTACCGAAACATAACAAGAAGTATCAGTATGATGTCTGGTCAGGAAGATCCGGCTGAATGAATTATAGCGTTTGAAGTTTTTCGAATCTAATTTTTTTTCGAAAATAAAGTTTGTAATCTCAAATTCTCTATTTCTTTCATCCGATTTTCACGAAACTTCATAAGAAGAATAAGTACAGATGTACAGAATTTTTGGCAGCATTATACCAATTCGAAAATGTTCGATTTTAATGCTTGTCCGCTCAACTCCTTCTACGTTTTTCATTCGATGTTTACGATACGTCACATAAAGTATCACATAAAATAACGCATATTGTCAGGATTTTACAGTTAAATGACTATTGGCAAAGTTACGGGACTTTTAATTTTTTCGAATCTAAAGCTTGTCCGTTCAAGTCCTCTTGCGATTTTCATCAGCTTTTTACGAAACCTCATAGGAAGTATCAGTATGATGTCTAGTAACGCATTCGGTCAGGATTTTACAGTTAAATGACTATTGGCGAAGTTACGGGACATTGAAAATGTTCGAATTAAAAGTTTTTCCGATCAAGACCGCCTACTTTTTATCAAATATTCACGACATTTCACGTAACATAATTATCGATCATCAGTATGATATATAGTAACGCATATTATCATGAAGTTCCGGTTGATTTATTTTACATTACGTGGACACGGCTTATTTCGTTTAAGCAAATACAGATTAGTCGTGGGCGGAGCTTATTATAGTTGTATCGATACAGTTAATTTGTGGGAGGAGCTAATCGATCTATTTAAAATCAAGTCTACTAAAAGATCGATAATTGTCTCGGTATTTATATTACAAACTGAATTAAAACATGATATACATGTAGTGAAAAAGAAGGAAGCCTCAATCATTTTGTGAGCGGCGTTTAATAAATATAAACTATCATAATTATGGCGTTCACGGATTATACTAAATTGTTTAAAATTAAATGCGAACCGCAAACTGTTTCACAGTTTTGAGTGGTAATGGTTTATAATTAATCAATAAACACAGACCTAATAACTATTAATATGTCTATGATGTAAAGCTAGAACCATTAAAAGAAAATCGGTAAACGTGTCCATTTTAAAATTATAGCCAGTATATATTACAACTGTATCTTTTCAAGTTTTTTAACAAACTGGGTCCCCCTAGTCGTCGAAAGCGCGTGCATCGCTGTTATATTAAAGACACCAGTGTAGACCAATGATTTATGTTTATATTACTGTTTAATCGTGTACATTGTCTATATCCAATTTGTAGACACAAATACAGGGTCTACTCAAGCCACGCGCGCTACCGATCAATGACACTTATCGCGATCTTTGAAAATGCCGCCTGTCACGTAGATACTTGTCTCAATTTCACATCTGTGCAAATTTTTACCACAATTATGTCGCAACACATTCTTTGATCCTTTACACGTCAAGCCTTTGGACGTGTCAAACTGGTATATCGCCCGGTTAGATGTTTACATAATTATATTAAAGAAACACACGGAAATCTTGAAATGTTTATCAAGCATTGACATTAGCGTCTCAATTTATTTATCCAGTATCATTTTAACCCTGCTTGCCTCTGCATGTAATTAAAATAATAAATAATATAGTTTTGAGTTTTCATTTTTTTTTATCTCATCCTACCATAAGTTAACATAATTATATTATTGGTGCAATATTATCAACAGTTACTAATATGCAAAAACAATTTTCCTTATACTATTCGTATAATTAATATTAATGATTGAGAGTTACCGTAACGCTGTGAGTTTTTTTTAAATCAAGATAGCCGTGTGTCCCTTTAATATTTATCGCCTAGCCTATAATGCATTATTTAAAGAGACACATGGACTCTTGAAATGGGATGAATCATCAGAATAATCACGCCGGTTTGATTAACTCAATATCATTTTGACTTGAAATCTGTTTGCTTCTACATTCTCACATGTAAATACGCATGTTGCAGATACGTTGATCATACGTTTGTATCCATTTGACAAATTAATGGTGTGTTATTTAAGGATTATAGGCCCTCCACCACTTTACAAATTTAGAATGCGCTACGTCTAAACCAAATGCTTTCATTTCAACGGATATATATATAAATAGATAAGTGTTATATATGTGTACATGTGTGTGCTATAACACGATCTCGTCTTGTCTCTTTCTGTTTTCTTATCCTTGTTATTGTAATGAAAGCGATCTTAGAATTCGATGACACGGGCCCTATTCCAACGACCCGCTCCATCATAAGCATGAACAATTTAGCACGCTAAACATTGAACGTGTAACTGAACAATGGCGCGGGTTTTGGGATGAACAAATTATGACGTCAAAAAGAAGGCGGGTCTTATGTTTTCGGTCAGGAGCTGCGTTCGTACTAATGGATAATTTTACGTCTTAAACACATATGTAAACCATTCAAAAATATACAAATGATATATTATGCATTTCAAATCAAATATATTTCAATAAAATTAAAGATTGGGGCCACTGAAGGCAGATTAAGACGATTAAAATGAAGACCCCAAGGTACCCCGTTTCGCCATATAAGCCAAGATGCGACCTTGGCGTCTTAAAGATAAAGCGGCGTCCACGTAATGAGACGGAGTTACGGATATTTTAAATGTTTCATATCTAAAAGTTGCCCTCTCATCCCCTCCTACGTTTTCACGAAACTGTATAGTAGGTATCCGTATTATGCATATTTTGTCAGGTGGTTTCGGTTAAATGATTTTTGGCGGAGTTACAGTACTTTGAAGATTTTGGAATCTACAGCATGTCCTCTCAACTTCTCCTATTTCTTTCATCTGATTTTCATTCGAAACTTCAAAGGAAGTACAGGTATGGCGTCAAGTACTGGCTGTATACCAGATATCGTCATTTTTATGTTGATTTTTTAATACATCTAAATCAAAACTAGTCATCTCATAAATATTTTTGCCGGTAGAGAAGCTTACCCCTTTGCCGTAAATATTCTGTGTTTACATTGTTCCTATTCTCAGTAACAAGTATCACGTGACCGTTACTAAATATATACTGAATTGGGCCGGTCGTTTGAGCTGAATGCAGTAGTTATCGTCATGTTCAGTTTAATACCCAAAAATCCATGTTAGGGATGATAAAAACCCGTGTAGTTATTAATTGAAACATAAATATACCATTGCATATGAATACACAAAAAAATATCGAGAAAAAAAATATATCTACAATTTTAAACGTTTTTTCAACTGTAGGTTACTTCACTTCGACGTTCATAATTTAAAGGGAAATAACTGTCCGCAAATTTAAATTGATTGACGTGAACTAGTTGTTTCCCTTGGCTGAAAATGTTGACCAGTACTTTTAGTTTTTTGTGCATGTCAAATTGATTCAATGGTTCGATGTAAAAGGTCAGCTATTTTAAAAGGAAATTTTCCTGCGCATGCGCATTAGCGTGTGATTCCCCTGATTGTGTTTTGTTTATAACGGTATTTATATAGGTAAACGAGTTGGTTTGAAAGTGTATGGTAACATTTCTAAACTATTTTTTCCTCCCCAATCGTCTGATGATAGTGTGTAGTGATTTGTAAAGTGGGGTCGAAAAATAATCACAACATCGAGCGTTTTATTGATAATGACGAAATCTGGTGAATG
>JAWPHD010024623.1:0-18696 GCA_037043455.1 Cyrtodaria siliqua | reverse complement strand
TAAGAACTGAATATATATGCGTAAGAACGGAATATATATGTGTAAGAACTGAATATATATATATATGTGTAAGAACTGAATATATATGCGTAAGAACTGAATATATCCGTAAGAACTGAATATATGCGTAAGAACTGAAAATATATGTGTAAGAACTAAATATATTTGTGTAAGAACTGCATATATATGTGTAAGAACTGAATATATATGTGTACTGAATATATATGTGTAAGAACTGAATATATATGTGTTAGAACGGAATATATATGTGTAAGAACTGAATATATATGCGTAAGAACGGATTATATATGTGTAAGAACGGAATATATATGTGTAAGAACTGAAATATATATGTGTTAGAACTAAATATATATGTGTAAGAACTGATATATATGTGTAAGAACTGAATATATATGTGTAAGAGCTGAATATATATGTGTAAGAACTGAATATATATGCGTACAAACTGAATATATATGAGTAAGATCGGAAATATATGTGTAAGAACTGAACATATATGCGTAAGAATTGAATATATATGCGTAAGAACTGAATATATGCGTAAGAACTGAATATATGCGTAAGAACTGAATATATATGTGTAAGACCTGAATATATTTGTGTAAGAACTGCATATATATGTGTAAAAACTGAATATATATGCGTAAGAACGGAATATATATGTGTAAGAACTGAATATTTATGTGTAAGAACTGAATATTATATGTGTTAGAACGGAATATATACGAATAAGAACTCAATATATATGTGTAAGAACTGAATATATATTGTGTAAGAGCTAAATATATATGTGTAAGAACTGAATATAAATATCGTTAGAACGGAATATATATGTGTAAGAACTGAATATATTTGTGTAAGAACTGAATATATATGTGTAAGAACTGAATATATATGCGTAAGAACGGAATATATATGTGTAAGAACTGAATATATTTGTGTAAGAACTGAATATATATGTGTAAGAACTAAATATATATGCGTAAGAACAGAATATATATGTGTAAGAACTGAATATATATGTGTAAGAACTGAATATATATGTGTTAGAACGGAATATTTATGTGTAAGAACTGAAATATATATGTGTCAAAGAAATGAATATATATGTGTAAGAGCTAAATATATATGTGAAAAGAACTGAATATATATGCGTAAGAACTGAATATATATGCGTAAGAACTGAATATATATGCGTAAGAACTGAATATATATGCGTTAGAATGGAATATATATGCGTAAGAACGGAATATATATGTGTAAGAACTGAATATATTTGTGTAAGAACTGATATATATGTGTAAGAACTAAATATATATGCGTAAGAACGGAATATATATCTGTAAAAACTGAATATATATGCGTAAGATCGGAATATATGTGTAAGAACTGAACATATATGCGTAAGAATTGAATATATATGCGTAAGAACTGAATATATGCGTAAGAACTGAATATATGCGTAAGAACTGAATATATATTTGTAAGAACTGAATATATTTTTTGTAAGAACTGCATATATATGATGTAAGAACTGAATATATATGCGTAAGAACGGAATATATATGTGTAAGAACTGAATATATATGTGTTATAACTGAATATATATGTGTTAGAACGGAATATATATGTGTAAGAACTGAATGTATATGTGTAAGAACTGAATATATATATGTAAGAGCTATAATATATATGTGTTAGAACTGAATATATATGCGTAAGAACTGAATATATATGCGTAAGATCGGAATATATGTGTAAGAACTGGACATATATGCGTAAGAATTAAATATATATGCGTAAGAACTGAATATATGTGTAAGAACTGAATATATGCGTAAAAACTGAATATAATATTAAGAACTGAATATATTTGTGTAAGAACTGCATATATATGTGTAGAATTGAATATGAATATATATGCGTAAGAACGGAATATATATGTGTAAAAACTGAATATATATGTGTAAGAACTGAATATATATGCGTAAGAACTAATATATATGTGTAAGAACTGAATATATATGCGTAAGAACTGAATATATATGTGTAAGAACTGAATATATATGCGTTTGAACTAAATATATATGCGTAAGAACTGAATATATATGCGTAAGAACGGAATATATATGTGTAAGAACTGAATATATATATGTGTAAGAACTGAATATATATGTGTTAGAACGGAATATATATGTGTAAGAACTGAATATATATGTGTAAGAATTGAATATATATGTGTAAGAGCTGAATATACATGGGTAAGAACTGAATATATATGCGTAAGTACTGAATATATATGCGTAGGATCGGAATATATGTGTAAGAACTGAACATATATGCGTAAGAACTGAATATATGCGTAAGAACTGAATATATGCGTAAGAACTGAAAATATATGTGTAAGAACTGAATATATTTGTGTAAGAACAGCATATATATGTGTAAGAACTGAATATATATGTGTAAGAACTGAATATATTTGTGTAAGAACTGCATATATATGTGTAAAAACTGAATATATATGCGTAAGAACGGAATATATATGTGTAAGAACTGAATATATATGTGTAAGAACTGAATATATATGTGTTAGAACGGAATATATATGAATAAGAACTCAATATATATGTGTAAGAAACTGAATATATATGTGTAAGAGCTAAATATATATGTGTAAGAACTGAATATATATGCGTAAGAACTGAATATATATGCGTTAGAACGGAATATATATGTGTAAGAACTGAATATATTTGTGTAAGAACTGAATATATATGTGTAAGAACTGAATATATATGCGTAAGAACGGAATATATATGTGTAAGAACTGAATATATTTGTGTAAGAACTGAATATATATGTGTAAGAACTAAATATATATGCGTAAGAACGGAATATATATGTGTAAGAACTGAATATATATGTGTAAGAACTGAATATATATGTGTTAGAACGGCATATATATGTGTAAGAACTGAATATATATGTGTAAGAACTGAATATATATGTGTAAGAGCTAAATATATATGTGAAAGAACTGAATATATATGCGTAAGAACTGAATATATATGCGTAAGAACTGAATATATATGCGTAAGAACTGAATATATATGCGTTAGAATGGAATATATATGCGTAAGAACGGAATATATATGTGTAAGAACTGAATATATTTGTGTAAGAACTGAATATATATGTGTAAGAACTAAATATATATGCGTAAGAACGTATATATATCTGTAAAAACTGAATATATATGCGTAAGATCGGAATATATGTGTAAGAACTGAACATATATGCGTAAGAATTGAATATATATGCGTAAGAACTGAATATATGCGTAAGAACTGAATATATGCGTAAGAACTGAATATATATGTGTAAGAACTGAATATATTTTTGTAAGAACTGCATATATATGTGTAAGAACTGAATATATATGCGTAAGAACGGAATATATATGTGTAAGAACTGAATATATATGTGTTATAAACTGAATATATATGTGTTAGAACGGAATATATATGTGTAAGAACTGAATATATATGTGTAAGAACTGAATATATATATGTAAGAGCTAAATATATATGTGTAAGAACTGAATATATATGCGTAAGAACTGAATATATATGCGTAAGATCGGAATATATGTGTAAGAACTGGACATATATGCGTAAGAATTAAATATATATGCGTAAGAACTGAATATATATGTGTTAGAACGGAATATATATGTGTAAGAACTGAATATATATGTGTAAGAACTGAATATATATGTCTAAGAGCTAAATATATATGTGAAAGAACTGAATATATATGCGTAAGAACTGAATATATATGCGTAAGAACTGAATATATATGTGAAAGAACTGAATATATATGCGTAAGAACTGAATATATATGCGTAAGAACTGAATATATATGCGTAAGAACTGAATATATATGCGTTAGAATGGAATATATATGCGTAAGAACGGAATATATATGTGTAAGAACTGAATATATTTGTGTAAGAACTGAATATATATGTGTAAGAACTAAATATATATGCGTAAGAACGGAATATATATCTGTAAAAACTGAATATATATGCGTAAGATCGGAATATATGTGTAAGAACTGAACATATATGCGTAAGAATTGAATATATATGCGTAAGAACTGAATATATGCGTAAGAACTGAATATATGCGTAAGAACTGAATATATATGTGTAAGAACTGAATATATTTTTGAAAGAACTGCATATATATGTGTAAGAACTGAATATATATGCGTAAGAACGGAATATATATGTGTAAGAACTGAATATATATGTGTTATAACTGAATATATATGTGTTAGAACGGAATATATATGTGTAAGAACTGAATATATATGATGTCAGATCTGACTATATATATGTAAGAGCTAAATATATATATTCCGTTCTAACACATATATATTCAGTTATAACACATATATATTCAGTTCTTACACATATATATTCCGTTCTTACGCATATATATTCAGTTCTTACACATATATATGCAGTTCTTTCAAAAATATATTCAGTTCTTACACATATATATTCAGTTCTTACGCATATATTCAGTTCTTACGCATATATTCAGTTCTTACGCATATATATTCAATTCTTACGCATATATGTTCAGTTCTTACACATATATTCCGATCTTACGCATATATATTCAGTTTTTACAGATATATATTCCGTTCTTACGCATATATATTTAGTTCTTACACATATATATTCAGTTCTTACACAAATATATTCAGTTCTTACACATATATATTTCCGTTCTTACGCATATATATTCCATTCTAACGCATATATATTCAGTTCTTACGCATATATTCAGTTCTTACGCATATATATTCAGTTCTTACGCATATATATTCAGTTCTTTTCACATATATATTCAGTTCTTACGCATATATATTCAGTTCTTACGCATATATATTCAGTTCTTTCACATATATATTTAGCTCTTAGACATATATATTCAGTTCTTACACATATATATTCAGTTCTTACACATATATATTCCGTTCTAACACATATATATTCAGTTCTTACGCATATATATTTAATTCTTACGCATATATGTCCAGTTCTTACACATATATTCCGATCTTACGCATATATATTCAGTTCTTACGCATATATATTCAGTTCTTACACATATATATTTAGCTCTCTTACATATATATTCAGTTCTTACACATATATATTCAGTTCTTACACATATATATTCCGTTCTAACACATATATATTCAGTTTATAACACATATATATTCAGTTTCTTACACATATATATTCCGTTCTTACGCATATATATTCAGTTCTTACACATATATATGCAGTTCTTACAAAAATATATTCAGTTCTTACACATATATATTCAGTTCTTACGCATATATTCAGTTCTTACGCAATATATTCAGTTCTTACGCATATATATTCAATTCTTACGCATATATGTTCAGTTTCTTACACATATATTCCGATCTTACCGCATATATATTCAGTTTTTACAGATATATATTCCGTTCTTACGCATATATATTTAGTTCTTACACATATATATTCAGTTCTTACACAAATATATTCAGTTCTTACACATATATATTCCGTTCTTACGCATATATATTCCATTCTAACGCATATATATTCAGTTTCTTACGCATATATATTCAGTTCTTACGCATATATATTCAGTTCTTACGCATATATATTCAGTTCTTTCACATATATATTTAGCTCTTACACATATATATTCAGTTCTTACACATATATATTCAGTTTCTTACACATATATATGCCGTTCTAACACATATATATTCAGTTCTTACACATATATATATTCAGTTCTTACACATATATATTCCGTTCTTACGCATATATATTTAGTTCTTACACATATATATTCAGTTCTTACACAAATATATTCAGTTCTTACACATATATATTCCGTTCTTACGCATATATATTCAGTTCTTACACATATATATTCAGTTCTTACACAAATATATTCAGTTCTTACACATATATATTCCGTTCTAACGCATATATATTCAGTTCTTACGCATATATATTCAGTTCTTACACATATATATTTAGCTCTTACACATATATATTCAGTTCTTACACATATATATTGAGTTCTTATTCATATATATTCCGTTCTAACACATATATATTCAGTTCTTACACATATATATTCAGTTCTTACACATATATATTCCGTTCTTACGCATATATATTCAGTTTTTACACATATATATGCAGTTCTTACACAAAATATATTCAGTTCTTACACATATATATTCAGTTCTTACACATATATATGCTGTTCTTACACAAATATATTCAGTTCTTACAAATATATTTTCAGTTCTTACGCATATATTCAGTTCTTACGCATATATATTTTCAGTTCTTACGCATATATTCAGTTCTTACACATATATCCGATCCTACGCATATATATTCAGTACTTACGCATATATATTCAGTTCTTACCCATGTATATTCAGCTCTTACACATATATATTCAATTCTTACACATATATATTCAGTTCTTACACATATATATTCCGTTCTAACACATATATATTCAGTTCTTACACATATATATATATTCAGTTCTTACACATATATATTCCGTTCTACGCATATATATTCAGTTCTTACGCATATATATTTAGTTCAAAACGCATATATATTCAGTTCTTACACATATATATTCAGTTTCTTACGCATATATATTCAGTGTCTTACACATATATATTTAGTTCTTACGCATATATATTCAGTTCTTACACATATATATTCAGTTTTTACACATATATATTCCGTTCTTACGCATATATATTCAATTCTTACACATATATATGCAGTTCTTACACAAATATATTCAGTTCTTAAATATTATATTCAGTTTTTACGCATATATTCAGTTCTTACACATATATTCAGTTCTTACGCATATATATTTAATTCTTACGCATATATGTCCAGTTCTTACACATATATTCCGATCTTACGCATATATATTCAGTTCTTACGCATATATATTCAGTTCTAACACATATATATTTAGCTCTTACATATATATATTCAGTTCTTACACATATACATTCAGTTCTTACACATATATATTCCGTTCTAACACATATATATTCAGTTATAACACATATATATTCAGTTCTTACACATATATATTCCGTTCTTACGCATATATATTCAGTTCTTACACATATATATGCAGTTCTTACAAAAATATATTCAGTTCTTACAAATATATATTCAGTTCTTACGCATATATTCAGTTCTTACGCATATATCAGTTTTACTATATATTCAGTTCTTACGCATATATTAGTCTTACCATAGTTCAGTTCTACACATATATTCCGATCTTACGCATATATATTCAGTTTTTACAGATATATATTCCGTTCTTACGCATATATATTAGTCTTACACATATATATTCAGTTCTTACACAAATATATTCAGTTCTTACACATATATATTCCGTTCTTACGCATATATATTCCAGTTCTAACGCATATATATTCAGTTCTTACGCATATATATTCAGTCTTACGCATATATATTCAGTTCTTACGCATATATATTCAGTTCTTTCACATATATATTTAGCTCTTACACATATATATTCATTTCTTACACATATATATTCAGTTCTTACACATAAATATTCCGTTCTAACACATATATATTCAGTTCTTACACATATATATTCAGTTCTTACACATATATATTCTGTTCTTACGCATATATATTTAGTTCTTAACACATATATATTCAGTTCTTACACAAATATATTCAGTTCTTAACACATATATATTCCGTTCTTACGCATATATATTCAGTTCTTACACATATATATTCAGTTCTTACACAAATATATTCAGTTCTTACACATATATATTCCGTTTCTAACGCATATATATTCAGTTCTTACACATATATATTTAGCTCTTAACACATATATATTCAGTTCTTACACATATATATTGAGTTCTTATTCGTATATATTCCGTTCTAACACATATATATTCAGTTCTTACACATAAATATTCAGTTCTTACACATATATATTCCGTTCTTACGCATATATATTCAGTTTTTACACATATATATGCAGTTCTTACACAAATATATTCAGGTCTTACACATATATATTCAGTTCTTACGCATATATTCAGTTCTTACGCATATATTCAGTTCTTACGCATATATATTCAATTCTTACGCATATATGTTCAGTTCTTACACATATATTCCGATCTTACTCATATATATTCAGTTTGTACGCATATATATTCAGTTCTTACACATATATATTCAGCTCTTACACATATATATTCAGTTCTTACACATATATATTCAGTTCTTACACATATATATTTAGTTCTAACACATATATATTCAGTTCTTACACATATATATTCCGTTCTTACACATATATAATCCGTTCTTACGCATATATATTCAGTTCTTACACATATATATTCCGTTCTAACACATATATATTCAGTTCTTACACATATATATTCAGTTCGTACACATATATATTCAGTTCTTACACATATATAGTGCAGTTCTTACACAAAATATATTTAGTTCTTACACATATATTTTCAGTTCTTACGCATATATTCAGTTCTTACGGATATATTCAGTTCTTACGCATATATATTCAGTTCTTACACATATATATATATATTCAGTTCTTACACATATATATTCCGTTCTTACGCATATATATTCAGTTCTTAATATTCAGTTCTTACACATATATATTCATTTCTTACGCATATATTCAGTTCTTACGCATATATTCAGTTCTTACACATATATATTCCATTCTTACGCATATATATTCAGTTCTTACACATATATATTCAGTTCTTACACATATATATTCAATTCTTACGCATATATGTTCAGTTCTTACACATATATTTCGATCTAACGCATATATATTCAGTTCTTACACATATATATTCAGCTCTTACACATATATATTCAGCTCTTACACATATATATTCAGTTCTTACACATATATATTCAGTTCTTACACATATATATTCAGTTCTAACACATATATATTCAGTTCTTACTCATCTATATTCAGTTCTTACACATATAATATTCCGTTCTTTACACATATATATTCCGTTCTTACGCATATATATTCAGTTCTTACACATATATATTCCGTTCTAACGCATATATATTCAGTTCTTACACATATATATTCTGTTCTAAGACATATATATTCAGTTCTTACACATATATATTCAGTTTTTACACATATATGTTCAGTTCTTACGCATATATATTCAAGTTCTTACACATATATATGCAGTTCTTACACAAATATATTCAGTTCTTACACATATATATTCAGTTAGTTCTTACGCATATATTCAGTTCTTACGCATATATTCAGTTCTTACGCATATATATTCAATTCTTACGCATATATGTTCAGTTCTTACACATATATTCCGATCTAACGCATATATATTCAGTTCTTTACGCATATATATTCAGCTCTTACACATATATATTCAGTTTTTACGTGTATATATTCAATTCTTACGCATATATGTTCAGTTCTTACACATATATTCCGATCTTACGCTTATATATTCAGTTCTTACGCATATATATTTCAGTTCTTACACATATATATTCAGCTCTTACACATATATATTCAGTTCTTACACATATATATTCAGTTCTTTACACATATATATTCAGTTATACACATATACATCAGTTCTTACACGTATATATTCAGTTCTTACACATATATATTCCGTTCTTACGCATATATATTCCGTTCTAACACATATATATTCAGTTTCTTACACATATATAATTCAGTTCTTACACATATATAATCGTTCTTACACATATATATTCAGTTCTTACACATATATATTCCGTTCTTACACATATATATTCCGTTCTTACACATAATTATTCCGTTCTTACACATATATAGTTCAGTTCTTATACATATATATATTCTGTCTCTTTATACATATATATTCAGTTCTTACGCATGTATATTCAGTTCTTACACATATATATTCAGTTCTTACACATATATATTCAGTTCTTATACATATAAATTCAGTTCTTACACATATATATTCCGTTCTTACGCAGTATATATTCAGTTCTTACACATATATATGCAGTTCTTACCCAAATATATTCAGTTCTTACACACATATATTCAGTTTTTACGCATATCTTCAGTTCTTACACATATATTCCGATCTTACGCATATATATTCAGTTCTTACGCATATATATTCAGTTCTTACACATATATATTCAGCTCTTACACATATATATACAGTTCTTACACATATATATTCAGTTCTCTTACACATATATATTCAGTTCTTACGCATATATATTCAGTTCTTACGCATATATATTTAGTTCTTACGCATATATATTCAGTTCTTACGCATATATATTCAGTTCTTACACATATATATTCAGTTCTTACGCATATATATTCAGTTCTTACGCATATATATTTAGTTCTTACGCATATATATTCAGTTCTTTACACATATATATTCAGTTCTTACACATATATTTTCCTTTCTTACGCATATATATTCAATTCTTACACATATATATGCAGTTCTTACACAAATATATTCAGTTCTTACACATATATATGCAGTTTTTACGCATATATTCAGTTCTTACACATATATTCATTTCTTACGCATATATATTCAATTCTTACGCATATATGTCAGTTCTTACACATATATTCCGATCTTACGCATATATATTCAGTTCTTACACATATATATTTAGCTCTTACACATATATATTCAGTTCTTACACATATATATGCAGTTCTTACACAAATATATTCAGTTCTTACACATATATATTCAGTTCTTACGCATATATTCAGTTCTTACGCATATATTCAGTTCTTACGCATATATATTCAATTCTTACGCATATATGTTCAGTTCTTACACATATATTCCGATCTAACGCATATATATTCAGTTCTTACGCATATATATTCAGCTCTTACACATATATATTCAGCTCTTACACATATATATTCAGTTCTTACACATATATTTTCAGTTCTTACACATATATATTCAGTTCTAACACATATATATTCAGTTCTTACACATCTATATTCAGTTCTTACACATATATATTCCGTTCTTACACATATATTCCGTTCTTACGCATATATATTCAGTTCTTACCTAACGCATATATATTCAGTTCTTACACATATATATTCTGTTCTAAGACATATATATTCAGTTCTTACACATATATATTCAGTTCTTACACATATATATTCAGTTCTTACACATATATATATTCAGTTCTTACACATATATATGCAGTTCTTACACAAATATATTCAGTTCTTACACATATATATTCAGTTCTTACGCATATACTCAGTTCTTACGCATATATTCAGTTCTTACGCGTATATATTCAATTCTTACGCATATATGTTCAGTTCTTACACATATATTCCGATCTTACGCTTATATATTCAGTTCTTACGCATATATATTCAGTTCTTACACATATATATTCAGCTCTTACACATATATATTCAGTTCTTACACATATATATTCAGTTCTTACACATATATATTCAGTTATACACATATATATTCCGTTCTTACACATATATATTCAGTTCTTACACATATATATTCCGTTCTTACACATATATATTCCGTTCTTACACATATATATTCCGTTCTTACACATATATATTCAGTTCTTATACATATATATTCTGTTCTTATACATATATATTCAGTTCTTACGCATGTATATTCAGTTCTTACACATATATATTCAGTTCTTACACATATATATTCAGTTCTTATACATATATATTCAGTTCTTACACATATATATTCCGTTCTTACGCATATATATTCAGTTCTTACACATATATATGCAGTTCTTACCCAAATATATTCAGTTCTTACACACATATATTCAGTTTTTACGCATATATTCAGTTCTTACACATATATTCCGATCTTACGCATATATATTCAGTTCTTACGCATATATATTCAGTTCTTACACATATATATTCAGCTCTTACACATATATATATACAGTTCTTACACATATATATTCAGTTCTTACACATATATATTCAGTTCTAACACATATATATTCAGTTCTTAAACATATATATTCAGTTCTTACACATATATATTCCGTTCTTACGCATATATATTCAGTTCTTACACATATATATTCCGTTCTAACACATATATATTCAGTTCTTACACATATATATTCAGTTCCTACACATATATATTCCGTTCTTACGCATATATATTCAGTTCTTACGCATATATATTCAGTTCTTACACATATATATTCAGTTGTATATATATTCAGTTCTTACGCATATATATTTAGTTCTTACGCATATATATTCAGTTCTTACACATATATATTCAGTTCTTACACATATATTTTCCTTTCTTACGCATATATATTCAATTCTTACACATATATATGCAGTTCTTACACAAATATATTCAGTTCTTACACATATATATGCAGTTTTTACGCATATATTCAGTTCTTACACATATATTCAGTTCTTACGCATATATATTCAATTCTTACGCATATATGTCCAGTTCTTACACATATATTCCGATCTTACGCATATATATTCAGTTCATACGCATATATATTCAGTTCTTACACATATATATTTAGCTCTTACACATATATATTCAGTTCTTACACATATATATTCAGTTCTTACACATATATTCCGTTCTTACACATATATATTCAGTTCTTACACATATATATTCAGTTCTAACACATATATATTCAATAAATATTCAGTTCTAACACATATATATTCAGTTCTTACACATATTTATTCAGTTCTTACACATATATATTCCGTTCTTACGCATATATGTTCAGTTCTTACACATATATATTCCGTTCTAACACATATATATTCAGTTCTTACACATATATATATATTCAGTTCTTACACATATATATTCCGTTCTTACGCATATATGTTCAGTTCTTACAAATATATATTCAGTTCTTACACATATATTTTTAAGTTCTTACGCATATATTCAGTTCTTACGCATTTATTCAGTTCTTACGCATATATATTCAATTCTTACGCATATATGTTCAGTTCTTACACATATATATTCCGTTCTTACCCATATATATTTAGTTCTTACACATATATATTCAGTTCTTACACAAATATATTCCGTTCTTACACATATATATTCAGTTCTTACGCATATATATTCCGTTCTAACGCATATATATTCAGTTTTTACGCATATATATTCAGTTCTTACGCATATATATTCAGTTCTTACGCATATATATTTAGTTCTTACACATATATATTCAGTTCTTACACAAATATATTCAGTTCTTACACATATATATTCCGTTCTTACGCATATATATTCAGTTCTTACACATATATATTCAGTTCTTACACATATATATTCAGTTCTTACGCATATATATTCAGTTCTTACGCATATATATTTAGTTCTTACGCATATATATTCAGTTCTTACACATATATATTCAGTTCTTACGCATATATATTCAGTTCTTACGCATATACATTTAGTTCTTACGCATATATATTCAGTTCTTACACATATATATTCAGTTTTTACACATATATATGCAGTTCTTACACAAATATATTCAGGTCTTACACATATATATTCAGTTCTTACGCATATATTCAGTTCTTACGCATATATTCAGTTCTTACGCATATATATTCAATTCTTACGCATATATGTTCAGTTCTTACACATATATTCCGATCTTACGCATATATATTCAGTTCTTACGCATATATATTCAGTTCTTACACATATATATTCAGCTCTTACACATATATATTCAATTCTTACATATTCAGTTCTTACACATATATATTCAGTTCTTACACATATATATTTAGTTCTAACACATATATATTCAGTTCTTACACATATATTTTCAGTTATTACACATATATTTTCCGTTCTTACGCATATATATTCAGTTCTTACACATATATATTCCATTCTAAGACATATATATTCAGTTCTTACCCATATATATTCAGTTCTTACACATATATATTCAGTTCTTACAAATATATATTCAGTTCTTACACATATATATTCAATTCTTACGCATATATATTCAGTTCTTACGCATATATATTCAGTTCTTACACAAATATATTCAGTTCTTACACAAATATATTCCGTTCTTACGCATATATATTCCGTTCTAACGCATATATATTCAGTTATTTCGCATATATATTCAGTTCTTACACAAATATATTCAGTTCTTACACATGTATATGCAGTTTTTACGCATATATTCAGTTCTTACACATATATTCAGATCTTACGCATATATATTCAATTGTTACGCATATATGTCCAGTTCTTACACATATATTCCGATCTTACGCATATATATTCAGTTCTTACGCATATATATTCAGTTCTTACACATATATATTCAGTTCTTACACATATATATTCCGTTCTTACGCATATATATGCAGTTCTTACACAAATATATTCAGTTCTTACACATATATATTCAGTTCTTACGCATATATTCAGTTCTTGCGCATATATTCAGTTCTTACGCATATATATTCAATTCTTACGCATATATGTTCAGTTCTTACACATATATTCCGATCTTACGCATATATATTCAGTTCTTACGCATATATATTCAGTACTTACACATATATATTCAGCTCTTACACATATATATTCAGTTCTTACACATATATATTCAGTTCTTACACATGTATATTCAGTTCTAACACATATATATTCAGTTCTTACACATATATATTCAGTTCTTACACATATATATTCCGTTCTTACGCATATATATTCAGTTCTTACACATATATATGCAGTTCTTACACAAATATATTCAGTTCTTACACATATATATTCAGTTCTTACGCATATATTCAGTTCTTACGCATATATTCAGTTCTTACACATATATATTCAGCTCTTACACATATATATTCAGTTCTTACACATATATATTCAGTTCTTACACATATATATTCAGTTCTTACAAATATATATTCAGTTCTTACACATATATATTCCGTTCTTACGCATATGTTTTCAGTTCCTACAAATATATATTCCGTTCTAACACATATATATTCAGTTCTTACACATATATATTCAGCTCTTACACATATATATTCAGTTCTTACACATATATATTCAGTTCTTACACATATATATTCAGTTCTACACCTATATATTCAGTTCTTACACATATATATTCAGTTCTTACACATATATATTCCGTTCTTACGCATATATATTCCATTCCTACACATATATATTCAGTTCTTACACAAATATATTCAGTTCTTACACATATATATTCAGTTCTTACGCATATATATTCAGTACTTACACATATATATTCAGCTATTACACATATATATTCAGTTCTTACACATATATATTCAGTTCTTACACATATATATTCAGTTCTTACACATATATATGCAGTTCTTACACAAATATATTCAGTTCTTACACATATATTTTCAGTTCTTACGCATATATTCAGTTCTTACGCATATATTCAGTTCTTACGCATATATGTTCAGTTCTTACACATATATTCCGATCCTACGCATATATATTCAGTTCTTACGCATATATATTCAGTTCTTACCCATGTATATTCAGCTCTATAATATATATTCAGTTCTTTACACATATATATTCAGTTCTTACACATATATATTCCGTTCTAACACATATATATTCAGTTTCTTACACATATATATATATTCAGTTCTTACACATATATATTCCGTTCTTACGCATATATATTCAGTTCTTACACATACATATTTAGTTCTTACCCATATATATTCAGTTCTTACGCATACATTCAGTTCTTACGCATATATTCAGTTCTTACACATATATATTCAGTTCTTACACATATATATTCAGTTCTTATACATATATATTCAGTTCTTACACATATATATTCAGTTCTTACACATATATATTCAGTTCTTACGCATATATATTCCGTTCTTAAGCATATAAATTCAGTTCTTACGCATATATATTCAGTTCTTACGCATATATATTCAGTTCTTACGCATATATATTCAGTTCTTACACATATATATATTCAGTTCTTACACATATATATTCCGTTCTTACGCATATATATTCAATTCTTACACATATATATGCAGTTCTTACACAAATATATTCAGTTCTTACACATATATATTCAGTTTTTACTCATATATTCAGTTCTTACACATATACTCAGTTCTTACGCATATATATTCAAATCTTACGCATATATGTCCAGTTCTTACACATATATTCCGATCTTACGCATATATATTCAGTTCTTACGCATATATATTCAGTTCTTACACATATATATTTAGCTCTTACACACATATATTCAGTTCTTACAAATATATATTCAGTTCTTACACATATATATTCCGTTCTAACACATATATATTTACTTCTTACACATATATATTCAGTTCTTACACATATATATTCCGTTCTTACGCATATATATTCAGTTCTTACACATATATATGCAGTTCTTACACAAATATATATTCCGTTCTAACACATATATATTCAGTTCTTACACATATATATTCAGCTCTTACACATATATATTCAGTTCTTACACATATATATTCAGTTCTTACACATATATATTCAGTTCTACACCTATATATTCAGTTCTTACACATATATATTCAGTTCTTACACATATATATTCCGTTCTTACGCATATATATTTCATTCCTACAAATATATATTCAGTTCTTACACAAATATATTCAGTTCTTACACATATATATTCAGTTCTTACGCATATATATTCAGTACTTACACATATATATTCAGCTATTACACATATATATTCAGTTCTTACACATATATATTCAGTTCTTACACATATATATTCAGTTCTTACTATTCAGTTCTTACACATATATATGCAGTTCTTACACAAATATATTCAGTTCTTACACATATATTTTCAGTTCTTACGCATATATATTCAGTTCTTACGCATATATTCAGTTCTTACGCATATATGTTCAGTTCTTACACATATATTCCGATCCTACGCATATATATTCAGTTCTTACGCATATATATTCAGTTCTTACCCATGTATATTCAGCTCTAATATATATCAGTTCTTACACATATATATTCAGTTCTTACACATATATATTCCGTTCTAACACATATATCAGTCTACACATATATATTCAGTTCTTACACATATATATTCAGTTCTTACAGCATATATATATTCAGTTCTTACACATATAATATTCCGTTCTTACGCATATATATTTATCTACACATATATATTCAGTTCTTACACAAATATATTCAGTTCTTACGCATATATATTCAGTTCTTACACATATATATATTCAGTTCTTACACATATATATTCCGTTCTTACGCATATATATTCAATTCTTACACATATATATTCAGTTCTTACACAAATATATTCAGTTCTTACACATATATATTCAGTTTACTCATATATCAGTTCTTACACATACTCAGTTCTTACGCATATATATTCAATTCTTACGCATATATGTCCAGTTCTTACACATATATTCCGATCTTACGCTATATATTCAGTTCTTACGCATATATATTCAGTTCTTACACATATATATTTAGCTCTTACACACATATATTCAGTTCTTACAATATATATTCAGTTCTTACACATATATATTCCGTTCTAACACATATATATTACTTCTTACACATATATATTCAGTTCTTACACATATATATTCCGTTCTTACGCATATATATTCAGTTCTTACACATATATATGCAGTCTTACACAAATATATATTCCGTTCTAACACATATATATTCAGTTCTTACACATATATATTCAGCTCTTACACATATATATTCAGTTCTTACACATATATATTCAGTTCTTACACATATATATTCAGTTCTACACCTATATATTCAGTTCTTACACATAATATATTCAGTTCTTACACATATATATCCGTGTCTACGCATATTCAATCTACACATATATATTCAGTTCTTACACATATATATTCAGTTCTTACTCATATATATTTCAGTTCTCTACGCATACTATACTTCAGTACTTACACATATATATTCAGTTCTTACACTACTATATTCAGTACTTACACATATATATTCAGTTCTTAACACATATATATTCAGTTCTTACACATATATTCAGTTCTTACACAAATATATTCAGTTCTTACACATATATTTTCAGTTCTTACAGCATATATATTCAGTTCTTCAGTCTTACGCATATATTCAGTTCTTACGCATATATGTTCAGTTCTTACACATATATTTCCGATCCTACGCATATATATTCAGTTCTTACGCATATATATTCAGTTCTTACCCATGTATATTCAGCTCTATAATATATATATTCAGTTC
>JAWPHD010024622.1:0-18699 GCA_037043455.1 Cyrtodaria siliqua | reverse complement strand
CTTAAACATATATATTCCGTTCTTACACATATATATTCCGTTCTTACGCATATATATTCAGTTCCTACGCATATATATTCAGTTCTTACGCATATATATTCAGTTCTTACACATATATATTCTGTTCTTACACATATATATTCGTTCTTACACGTATATATTCCGTTCTTACGCATATATATTCAATTCTTACACATATATATTCAGTTCTTACGCATATATATTCAGTTCTTACGCATATATATTCAGTTTTACGCATATATATTCAGTTCATACACATATATATTCCGTTCTTACGCATATATATTCAGTTCTGACGCATATATATTCAGTTCTAACGCATATATATTCCGTTCGTATGCATATATATTCAGTTCTTACGCATATATATTCAGTTCTTACACATATATATTCAGTTCTTACGCATATATATTCAGTTATTACGCATATATATTCAGTTTTACGCATATATATTCAGTTCATACACATATATATTCCGTTCTTACAAATATATTTTCAGTTCTTACGCATATATATTCAGTTCTAATGCATATATATTCAGTTCTTACGCATATATATTCAGTTCTTACGCATATATATTCAGTTCTTACACATATATTTTCCGTTCTTACACATATATATTCCGTTCTTACACATATATGTTCCGTTCTTACGCATATATATTCAGTTCTTACGCATATATATTCATTTCTTACACATATATGTTCAGTTCATACCCATATATATTCAGTTCTTACACATATATATTCAGTTCTTACACATATAGATTCTGTTCTTACACATATGTATTCCGTTCTTACACGTATATATTCCGTTCTTACACATATATATTCCGTTCTTACACATATATTCCGTTCTTACGCATATATTTTCCGTTCTTTCGCATATATATTCAGTTTTACGCATATATATTCAGTTCTTACGCATATATATTCAGTTCTTACACATATATATTCAGTTCATACGCATATATATTCCGTTTTTACACATATATATTCAGTTCTTACTCATATATATTCCGTTCTTACGCATATATATTCAGTTCTTACGCATATATATTCAGTTCTTACGCATATATATTAGGTACTTACGCATATATATTCAGTTCTTACACATATATATTCAGTTCTTACACATATATATTCAGTTCTTACACATATATATTCAGTTCTTACACATATATATTCCGTTCTTACACATATATATTCCGTTCTTACACATATATATTTCGTTCTTCCACATATATATTCCGTTCTTACGCATATACGTTCTTACGCATATATATTCCGTTCTTACGCATATATTTTCCGTTCTTTCTCATATATATTCCGTTCTTACTCATATATATTCAGTTTTTACGCATATATATTAGGTACTTACGCATATATATTCAGTTATTACACATATATATTCCGTTCTAATGCATATATATTCCGTTCTTACACTTATATATTCCGTTCTTACACGTATATATTCCGTTTTAACACGTATATATTCCGTTCTTACACGTAGATATTCCGTTCTAACACGTATATATTCCGTTCTTACACGTATATATTCCGTTCTTACACATATATTCCGTTCTTTCACATATATATTCAGTTCTTACACATATTCATTCACTTCTTACACATATATATTCCGTTCTTACACATATATATTCCGTTCTTACACATATATTCCGTTCTTAAACATATATATTCCGTTCTTACACATATATATTCCGTTCTTACGCATATATATTCAGTTCTTACGCATATATATTCAGTTCTTACGCATATATATTCAGTTCTTACACATATATATTCCGTTCTTACACATATATATTCCGTTCTTAGACATATATATTCCGTTCAGACACATATATATTCCGTTCTTACACGTACATATTCCTTTCTTACACATATATATTCCATTCTTACACATATATATTTCGTTCTTACGCATATATTTTCATTTCTTACACATATATGTTCAGTTCTTACACATATATATTTCGTTTTTACACATATATATTCCGTTCTTACACATATATATTCCGTTCTTACACATATATATTCCGTTCTTACACGTATATATACCGTTCTTACACATATATGTTCCGTTTTTACACATATATATTCCGTTCTTACACATATATTCCGTTCTTACGCATATATATTCCGTTCTTTCGCATATATATTCAGTTTTACGCATATATATTCAGTTCTTACGCATATATATTCAGGTCTTACACAAATATATTCTTACACATATATTCCGTTCTTACACATATATATTCCGTTCTTACACATATATATTCCGTTCTCACGCATATATATTCAGTTCTTACGCATATATATTCAGTTCTTACGCATATATATTCAGTTCTTAAGCATATATATTCAGTTCTTACGCATATATATTCAGTTCTTACGCATATATATTCAGTTCTTACGCATATATATTCAGTTCTTACACATTTATATTCAGTTCTTTCGCATATATATACAGTTCTTACACATATATATTCAGTTTTTACACATATATATTCAGTTCTTACACATATATATTCCGTTCTTACACATATATATTCCGTTCTTACACGTATATATTCCGTTCTTACACATATATATTCAGTTCTTACGCATATATATTCAGTTCTTACACATATATATTCAGTTCTTACGCATATATATTCAGTTCTTACGCATATATATTCAGTTTTACGCATATATATTCAGTTCATACACATATATATTCCGTTCTTACGCATATATATTCAGTTCTGACGCATATATATTCAGTTCTAGCGCATATATATTCCGTTCGTATGCATATATATTCAGTTCTTACGCATATATATTCAGTTCTTACACATATATATTCAGTTCTTACGCATATATATTCAGTTATTACGCATATATATTCAGTTTTACGCATATATATTCAGTTCATACACATATATATTCCGTTCTTACAAATATATTTTCAGTTCTTACGCATATATATTCAGTTCTAATGCATATATATTCAGTTCTTACGCATATATATTCAGTTCTTACGCATATATATTCAGTTCTTACACTTATATTTTCCGTTCTTACACATATATATTCCGTTCTAACACATATATGTTCCGTTCTTACGCATATATATTCATTTCTTACACATATATGTTCAGTTCATACCCATATATATTCAGTTCTTACACATATATATTCAGTTCTTACACATATATATTCTGTTCTTACACATATGTATTCCGTTCTTACACGTATATATTCCGTTCTTACACATATATATTCCGTTCTTACACATATATTCCGTTCTTACGCATATATTTTCCGTTCCGTCTCATATATATTCAGTTTTACGCATATATATTCAGTTCTTACGCATATATATTCAGTTCTTACACATATATATTTAGTTCTTACACATATATATTCAGTTCATACGCATATATATTCCGTTTTTACACATATATATTCAGTTCTTACTCATATATATTCCGTTCTTACACATATATATTCCGTTCTTACACATATATATTTCGTTCTTACACATATATATTCCGTTCTTACGCATATACGTTCTTACGCATATATATTCAGTTTTACGCATATATATTCAGTTCATACACATATATATTCCGTTCTTACGCATATATATTCAGTTCTGACGCATATATATTCAGTTCTAGCGCATATATATTCCGTTCGTATGCATATATATTCAGTTCTTACGCATATATATTCAGTTCTTACACATATATATTCAGTTCTTACGCATATATATTCAGTTATTACGCATATATATTCAGTTTTACGCATATATATTCAGTTCATACACATATATATTCCGTTCTTACAAATATATTTTCAGTTCTTACGCATATATATTCAGTTCTAATGCATATATATTCAGTTCTTACGCATATATATTCAGTTCTTACGCATATATATTCAGTTCTTACACATATATTTTCCGTTCTTACACATATATATTCCGTTCTAACACATATATGTTCCGTTCTTACGCATATATATTCATTTCTTACACATATATGTTCAGTTCATACCCATATATATTCAGTTCTTACACATATATATTCAGTTCTTACACATATATATTCTGTTCTTACACATATGTATTCCGTTCTTACACGTATATATTCCGTTCTTACACATATATATTCCGTTCTTACACATATATTCCGTTCTTACGCATATATTTTCCGTTCCGTCGCATATATATTCAATTATTACGCATATATATTCAGTTCTTACGCATATATATTAGGTACTTACGCATATATATTCAGTTCTTACACATATATATTCAGTTCTTACACATATATATTCAGTTCTTACACATATATATTCAGTTCTTACACATATATATTCCGTTCTTACACATATATATTCCGTTCTTACACATATATATTTCGTTCTTACACATATATATTCCGTTCTTACGCATATACGTTCTTACGCATATATATTCCGTTCTTACGCATATATTTTCCGTTCTTTCTCATATATATTCCGTTCTTACTCATATATATTCAGTTCTTACGCATATATATTCAGTTCTTACGCATATATATTAGGTACTTACGCATATATATTCAGTTATTACACATATATATTCAGTTCTTACACATATATATTCAGTTCTTACACATATATTCAGTTCTTACACATATATATTCCGTTCTTACACACATATATTGCGTTCTTACACATATATATTCATTTCTTACACATATATGTTCAGTTCTTACACATATATATTCAGTTCTTACGCATATATATTCCATTCTTACGAATATATATTCAGTTCTTACGCATATATATTCCGTTCTTACACATATATGTTCCGTTCTTACGCATATATATTCCGTTCTTACACATATATATTCCGTTCTTACGCATATATATTCTTACACGTATATATTCCGTTCTCACACATATTTATTCCGTTTTACACATATATATTCCGTTCTTACACATATATATTCCGATCTTACGCATATATATTCCGTTCTAACACGTATATATTCCGTTCTTACACATATTTATTCCGTTCTTACACATACATTCCGTTCTTACGCATATATATTCCGTTCTTTCGCATATATATTCAGTTTTACGCATATATATTCAGTTCTTACACATATATATTACGTTCTTACGCATATATATTCCGTTCCTACGTTTATATATTCATTTCTTACATATATATGTTCAGTTCTTTCACATATCTATTCCGTTCTTACACGTACATATTCCGTTCTTACACGTACATATTCCGTTCTTAAACATATGTATTCCGTTCTTACACATATATATTCCGTTCTTACATATATATATTCCGTTCTTACACGTACATATTCCGTTCTTACACATATATATTCCGTTTTTACACATATATATTCCTTTTTAACGCATATATATTCCGTTCTTACACATATATATTCCGTTCTTACACGTATATATTCCGTTCTTACATATATATATTCCGTTTTTACACATATATATTCCGTTCTTACACGTATATATTCTGTTCTTACACATATATTACGTTCTTACACGTATATATTCCGTTCTTACACATATATATTCCGTTTTTACACATACATATTCCGTTCTTACACATGTTTATTCCGTTCTTACACATATATATTCCGTTCTTACACATATATATTCAGTTCTTACACATATATATTCACTTCTTACACATATATATTCAGTTCTTACACATATATTTTCAATTCTTACGCATATATATTCACTTCTTACACATATATATTCCGTTCTTACACATATATATTCCGTTCTTACGCATAAATATTCAGTTCTTACTCCTATATATTCATTTCTTACACATATATGTTCAGTTCTTACGCATATATATTCAGTTCTTACACATGTATATTCAGTTCTTACACATATATATTCTGTTCTTACACATATATATTCCGTTCTTACACGTATATATTCCGTTCTTTTGCATATATATTCAGTTTTACGCATATATATTCAGTTCTTACGCAAATATATTCAGTTCTTGCACATATATATTTAGTTCTTACACATATATATTCAGTTCTTACGCATATATATTCCGTTCTTAAGCATATATATTCCGTTCTTACGCATATAGATTCAGTTCTTACGCATATATATTCATTTCTTACACATATATGTTCAGTTCTTACGCATATATATTCAGTTTTACGCATATATATTCAGTTATTACAAATATATATACCGTTCTTACACATATATATTCAGTTCCTACCCATATATATTCCGTTCTTACACATATATATTTCGTTCTTACACATATATATTTCGTTCTTACACATATATATTCAGTTCTTACGCATATATATTCCGTTCTTAAGCATATATATTCCGTTCTTACGCATACAGATTCAGTTATTACTCATATATATTCATTTCTTACACATATATGTTCAGTTCTTACGCATATATATTCAGTTTTACGCATATATATTCAGTTATTACAAATATATATACCGTTCTTACACATATATATTCAGTTCCTACCCATATATATTCCGTTCTTACACATATATATTGCGTTCTTACACATATATATTCCGTTCTTACACATATATTTTCAGTTCTTACACATATCTATTCACTTCTTAGACATATATATTCCGTTCTTAGACATACATATTCCGTTCTTAACCATATATATTCCGTTCTAACGCATATATGTTCAGTTATAACGCATATATGTTCAGTTATTACGCATATATGTTCAGTTCTTACGCATATTTATTCAGTTCTTAAGCATATATATTCAGTTCTTACGCATATATATTCAGTTCTTACGCATATATATTCAGTTCTTACGCATATATATTCAGTTTTACGCATATATATTCAGTTCATACACATATATATTCCGTTCTTACGCATATATATTCAGTTCTCATGCATATTTATTCCGTTCTTACGCATATATATTCAGTTCTTACGCATATACATTCAGCTCTTACGCATATATATTCAGTTCTTACGCATATATATTCAGTTCTTACGCATATATATTCAGTTCTAATGCATATATATTCAGTTCTTACGCATATATATTCATTTCTTACACATATATATTCAGTTCTTACACATATATATTCCGTTCTTACACGTACATATTCCGTTCTTACACGTACATATTCCGTTCTTACACATATGTATTCCGTTCTTACACATATATATTCCGTTCTTACACATATATATTCCGTTCTTACACGTATATATTCCTTTCTTACACGTATATATTCCGTTCTTACATATATATATTCCGTTTTTACACATATATATTCCGTTCTTACACGTATATATTCTGTTCTTACACATATATTCCGTTTTTACACGTCTATATTCCGTTCTTACACATATATATTCCGTTCTTACACATACATATTCCGTTCTTACACATGTTTATTCCTTTCTTACACGTATATATTCCGTTCTTACATATATATATTCCGTTTTTACACATATATATTCCGTTCTTACATATATATATTCCGTTCTTACACGTACATATTCCGTTCTTACACATATATATTCCGTTTTTACACATATATATTCCTTTTTAACGCATATATATTCCGTTCTTACACATATATATTCCGTTCTTACACGTATATATTCCGTTCTTACATATATATATTCCGTTTTTACACATATATATTCCGTTCTTACACGTATATATTCTGTTCTTACACATATATTACGTTCTTACACGTATATATTCCGTTCTTACACATATATATTCCGTTTTTACACATACATATTCCGTTCTTACACATGTTTATTCCGTTCTTACACATATATATTCCGTTCTTACACATATATATTCAGTTCTTACACATATATATTCACTTCTTACACATATATATTCAGTTCTTACACATATATTTTCAATTCTTACGCATATATATTCACTTCTTACACATATATATTCCGTTCTTACACATATATATTCACTTCTTACACATATATATTCCGTTCTTACACATATATATTCAGTTCATTCGCATATATATTCCGTTCTTACACATATATATTCCGTTCTTACACATATATATTCCGTTCTTACGCATAAATATTCAGTTCTTACTCCTATATATTCATTTCTTACACATATATGTTGAGTTCTTACGCATATATATTCAGTTCTTACACATGTATATTCAGTTCTTACACATATATATTCTGTTCTTACACATATATATTCCGTTCTTACACGTATATATTCCGTTCTTTCGCATATATATTCAGTTTTACGCATATATATTCAGTTCTTACGCAAATATATTCAGTTCTTACACATATATATTTAGTTCTTACACATATATATTCAGTTCTTACGCATATATATTCCGTTCTTACACATATATATTCAGTTCTTACACATATATATTCTTACACATATATTCCGTTCTTACACATATATATTCAGTTCTTACACATATATATTCCGTTCTTACACATATATATTCCGTTCTTACGCATATATATTCAGTTCTTCCTCATATATATTCCGTTCTTACGCATATATATACATTTCTTACGCATATATATTCAATTCTTACGCATATATTCAGTTCTTACACATATATATTCAGTTCTTACACATATATATTCAGTTCTTACACATATATATTCCGTTCATACACATATATATTGCGTTCTTACACATATATATTCATTTCTTACACATATATGTTTAGTAATTACATATATATATTAAGTTATTACGCATATATATTCCGTTCTTACGCATATATATTCAGTTCTTACGCATATATATTCCGTTCTTACGCATATATATTCCGTTCTTACGCATGAAAATTCCGTTCTAACACATATATATTCCGTTCTTATGCCTATATATTCTTACACGTATATATTCCGTTCTTACACATATATATTTCGTTCTTACACATATATATTTCGTTCTTACACTTATATATTCAGTTCTTACGCATATATATTCCGTTCTTACGCATATATATTCCGTTCTTACGCATATAGATTCAGTTCTTACGCATATATATTCATTTCTTACACATATATGTTCAGTTCTTACGCATATATATTCAGTTTTACGCATATATATTCAGTTATTACAAATATATATACCGTTCTTACACATATATATTCAGTTCCTACCCATATATATTCCGTTCTTACACATATATATTGCGTTCTTACACATATATATTCCGTTCTTACACATATATTTTCAGTTCTTACACATATCTATTCACTTCTTAGACATATATATTCCGTTCTTAGACATACATATTCCGTTCTTAACCATATATATTCCGTTCTAACGCATATATGTTCAGTTATAACGCATATATGTTCAGTTATTACGCATATATGTTCAGTTCTTACGCATATTTATTCAGTTCTTAAGCATATATATTCAGTTCTTACGCATATATATTCAGTTCTTACGCATATATATTCAGTTCTTACGCATATATATTCAGTTTTACGCATATATATTCAGTTCATACACATATATATTCCGTTCTTACGCATATATATTCAGTTCTCATGCATATTTATTCCGTTCTTACGCATATATATTCAGTTCTTACGCATATACATTCAGCTCTTACGCATATATATTCAGTTCTTACGCATATATATTCAGTTCTTACGCATTCATATTCAGTTTTACGCATAAATTTTCAGTTCATACACATATATATTCCGTTCTTACACATATATTTTCAGTTCTTACGCATATATATTCAGTTCTAACGCATATATATTCAGTTCTTACGCATATATATTCATTTCTTACACATATATATTCAGTTCTTACACATATATATTCCGTTCTTACACGTACATATTCCGTTCTTACACGTACATATTCCGTTCTTACACATATGTATTCCGTTCTTACACATATATATTCCGTTCTTACACATATATATTCCGTTCTTACACGTATATATTCCTTTCTTACACGTATATATTCCGTTCTTACATATATATATTCCGTTTTTACACATATATATTCCGTTCTTACACGTATATATTCTGTTCTTACACATATATTCCGTTCTTACACGTATATATTCCGTTCTTACACATATATATTCCGTTCTTACACATACATATTCCGTTCTTACACATGTTTATTCCGTTCTTACACCTATATATTCCGTTTTTACACATATATATTCAGTTCTTACACATATATATTCACTTCTTACACATATATATTCAGTTCTTACACATATATTTTCAGTTCTTACACATATATATTCACTTCTTACACATATATATTCCGTTCTTACACATACATATTCCGTTCTTAACCATATATATTCCGTTCTAACGCATATATGTTCAGTTATAACGCATATATGTTCAGTTATTACGCATATATGTTCAGTTCTTACGCATATTTATTCAGTTCTTAAGCATATATATTCAGTTCATACGCATATATATTCCGTTCTTACACATATATATTACGTTCTTACACATATATATTCCGTTCTTACGCATAAATATTCAGTTCTTACGCCTATATATTCATTTCTTACACATATATTTTAAGTTCTTACGCATATATATTCAGTTCTTACACATATATATTCCGTTCTTACACATATATATTCTTTCAGACACATATATACTCCGTTCTTACGCGTACATATTCCGTTCTTACACGTATATATTCCGTTCTTACACGTATATATTCCGTTCTTTCACATATATATTCCGTTCTTACACTTATATATTCCGTTCTTACACGTATATATTCCGTTCTTACACATATACATTCCGTTCTTACACATATTCATTCACTTCTTACACATATATTCCGTTCTTACACATATATATTCCGTTCTTACAAATATATATTCCGTTCTTACGCATATATATTCAGTTCTTACGCATATATATTCAGTTCTTTACACATATATATTCCGTTCTTACACATATATATTCCGTTCTTACACATATATATTCCGTTCAGACACATATATACTCCGTTCTTACACGTACATATTCCGTTCTTACACGTATATATTCCGTTCTTACACATATATATTCCGTTCTTTCACATATATATTCCGTTCTTACACTTATATATTCCGTTCTTACACGTATATATTCCGTTCTTACACATATATATTCCGTTCTTACGCATATATATTCCGTTCTTACGCATATATATTCAGTTCTTACACATATATATTCAGTTCTTACACATATATATTCAGTTCTTGCACATATATAATCAGCCTTTACACATATATATTCCGTTCTTACACGTACATATTCCGTTCTTACACATATATATTCCGTTCTTACACATATATATTCCGTTCTTGCACATATATATTCTGTTCTTACACATATATATTCCGTTCTTACATGTACATATTCCGTTCTTACACGTATATATTCCGTTCTTACACATATATATTCCGTTCTTACTCATATATATTCCGTCCTTACGCGTATATATTCAGTTATAATGCATATATATTCATTTCTTACACATATATATTCAGTTCTTACGCATATGTTCAGTTCTTACGCATATATATTCCGTTCTTACACGTATATATTCCGTTCTTAAACATATATATTCCGTTCTTACACATATATATTCCGTTCTTACACATATATTCCGTTTTTAAACATATATATTCCGTTCTTACACATATATATTCCATTCTTACGCATATATATTCAGTTCTTACGCATATATATTCAGTTCTTACGCATATATATTCAGTTCTTACGCATATATATTCAGTTCTTACGCATATATATTCAGTTCTTACACATATATATTCCGTTCAGACACATATATATTCCGTTCTTACACGTACATATTCCTTTCTTTCACATATATATTCCATTCTTACACATATATATTCCGTTCTTACGCATATATTTTCATTTCTTACACATATATGTTCAGTTCTTACACATATATATTTCGTTTTTACACATATATATTCCGTTCTTACACATATATATTCCGTTCTTACACATATATATTCCGTTCTTACACGTATATATTCCGTTCTTACACATATATATTCCGTTCTTACACATATTTATTCCGTTCTTACACATATATTCCGTGCTTACGCATATATATTCCGTTCTTTCGCATATATATTCAGTTTTACGCATATATATTCAGTTCTTACGCATATATATTCAGTTCTTACACATATATATTCTTACACATATATTCCATTCTTACACATATATATTCCGTTCTTACACATATATATTCCGTTCTTACACATATATATTCCGTTCTGACGCATATATATTCAGTTCTTACGCATATATATTCATTTCTTACGCATATATATTCAGTTCGTAAGCAAATATATTCAGTTCTTACGCATATATATTCAGTTCTTACGCATATATATTCAGTTCTTACGCATATATATTCAGTTCTTACACATTTATATTCAGTTCTTACACATATATATTCCGTTCAGACACATATATATTCCGTTCTTACACGTACATATTCCGTTCTTACACGTATATATTCCGTTCTTACACATATATATTCCGTTCTTTCACATATATATTCCGTTCTTACACTTATATATTCCGTCTTACACGTATATATTCCGTTCTTACACATATATATTCAGTTCTTGCACATATATAATCAGCCTTTACACATATATATTCCGTTCTTACACGTACATATTCCGTTCTTACACATATATATTCCGTTCTTACACATATATATTCCGTTCTTGCACATATATATTCCGTTCTTACACATATATATTCCGTTCTTACATGTACATATTCCGTTCTTACACGTATATATTCCGTTCTTACACATATATATTCCGTTCTTACTCATATATATTCCGTCCTTACGCGTATATATTCAGTTATTATGCATATATATTCATTTCTTACACATATATATTCAGTTCTTACGCATATGTTCAGTTCTTACGCATATATATTCCGTTCTAATGCATATATATGCCGTTCTTACACTTATATATTCCGTTCTTACACGTATATATTCCGTTTTTACACGTATATATTCCGTTCTTACACGTAGATATTCCGTTCTAACACGTATATATTCCGTTCTTACACATATATATTCCGTTCTTACACATATATTCCGTTCTTTCACATATATATTCAGTTCTTACACATATTCATTCACTTCTTACACATATATATTCCGTTCTTACACATATATATTCCGTTCTTACACATATATTCCGTTCTTAAACATATATATTCCGTTCTTACACATATATATTCCGTTCTTACGCATATATATTCAGTTCTTACGCATATATATTCAGTTCTTACGCATATATATTCAGTTCTTACGCATATATATTCAGTTCTTACGCATATATATTCAGTTCAGACACATATATATTCCGTTCTTACACGTACATATTCCTTTCTTACACATATATATTCCATTCTTACACATATATATTCCGTTCTTACGCATATATTTTCATTTCTTACACATATATGTTCAGTTCTTACACATATATATTTCGTTTTTACACATATATATTCCGTTCTTACACATATATATTCCGTTCTTACACATATATATTCCGTTCTTACACGTATATATTCCGTTCTTACACATATATATTCCGTTCTTACACATATATATTCCGTTCTTACACATATATTCCTTTCTTACGCATATATATTCCGTTCTTTCGCATATATATTCAGTTTTACGCATATATATTCAGTTCTTACGCATATATATTCCGTTCTTACGCATGAAAATTCCGTTCTAACACATATATATTCCGTTCTTATGCCTATATATTCTTACACGTATATATTCCGTTCTTACACATATATATTTCGTTCTTACACATATATATTTCGTTCTTACACTTATATATTCAGTTCTTACGCATATATATTCCGTTCTTACGCATATATATTCCGTTCTTACGCATATAGATTCAGTTCTTACGCATATATATTCATTTCTTACACATATATGTTCAGTTCTTACGCATATATATTCAGTTTTACGCATATATATTCAGTTATTACAAATATATTTACCGTTCTTACACATATATATTCAGTTAATACCCATATATATTCCGTTCTTACACATATATATTGCGTTCTTACACATATATATTCCGTTCTTACACATATATTTTCAGTTCTTACACATATCTATTCACTTCTTAGACATATATATTCCGTTCTTAGACATACATATTCCGTTCTTAACCATATATATTCCGTTCTAACGCATATATGTTCAGTTATAACGCATATATGTTCAGTTATTACGCATATATGTTCAGTTCTTACGCATATTTATTCAGTTCTTAAGCATATATATTCAGTTCTTACGCATATATATTCGGTTCTTACGCATATATATTCAGTTCTTAATCATATATATTCAGTTTTACGCATATATATTCAGTTCATACACATATATATTCCGTTCTTACGCATAAATATTCAGTTCTCATGCATATTTATTCCGTTCTTACGCATATATATTCAGTTCTTACGCATATACATTCAGCTCTTACGCATATATATTCAGTTCTTACGCATATATATTCAGTTCTTACGCATTCATATTCAGTTTTACGCATATATTTTCAGTTCATACACATATATATTCCGTTCTTACACATATATTTTCAGTTCTTACGCATATATATTCAGTTCTAACGCATATATATTCAGTTCTTACGCATATATATTCATTTCTTACACATATATATTCAGTTCTTACACATATATATTCCGTTCTTACACGTACATATTCCGTTCTTACACGTACATATTCCGTTCTTACACATATGTATTCCGTTCTTACACATATATATTCCGTTCTTACACATATATATTCCGTTCTTACACGTATATATTCCTTTCTTACACGTATATATTCCGTTCTTACATATATATATTCCGTTTTTACACATATATATTCCGTTCTTACACGTATATATTCTGTTCTTACACATATATTCCGTTCTTACACGTATATATTCCGTTCTTACACATATATATTCCGTTCTTACACATACATATTCCGTTCTTACACATGTTTATTCCGTTCTTACACCTATATATTCCGTTTTTACACATATATATTCAGTTCTTACACATATATATTCACTTCTTACACATATATATTCAGTTCTTACACATATATTTTCAGTTCTTACACATATATATTCACTTCTTACACATATATATTCCGTTCTTACACATATATATTCACTTCTTACACATATATATTCCGTTCTTACACATATATATTCAGTTCATACGCATATATATTCCGTTCTTACACATATATATTCTTTCAGACACATATATACTCCGTTCTTACACGTACATATTCCGTTCTTAACGTATATATTCGTTCTTACACGTATATATTCCGTTCTTTCACATATATATCCGTTCTTACACTTATATATTCCGTTCTACACGTATATATTCCGTTCTTACGCATAAATATTCAGTTCTTACGCCTATATATTCATTTCTTACACATATATTTTAAGTTCTTACGCATATATATTCAGTTCTTACACATATATATTCCGTTTCTTACACATATATATTCTTTCAGACACATATATACTCCGTTCTTACACGTACATATTCCGTTCTTACACGTATATATCCGTTCTTACACGTATATATTCCGTTCTTTCACATATATATTCCGTTCTACACTTATATATTCCGTTCTTACACGTATATATTCCGTTTTCCTTACACATATACATTCCGTTCTTACACATAATTCATTCATTCTTCTTACACATATATTCCTTTCTTACACATATATATTCCGTTCTTAACAAATATATATTCCGTTCTTACGCATATATATTCAGTTCTTACGCATATATATTCAGTTCTTACACATATATATTCCGTTCTTACACATATATATTCCGTTCTTACACATATATATTCCGTTCAGACACATATATACTCCGTTCTTACACGTACATATTCCGTTCTTACACGTCATATATTCCGTTCTTTACACATATATATTCGTTCTTTCACATATATATTCCGTTCTTACACTTATATATTCCGTTCTTACACGTAAATATTCCGTTCTTACACATATATATTCCGTTCTTACGCATATATATTCCGTTCTTACGCATATATATTCAGTTCTTACACATATATATTCAGTTCTTACACATATATATTCAGTTCTTGCACATATATATCAGCCTTTACACATATATATTGCCGTTCTTACACGTACATATTCCGTTCTTACACATATATATTCCGTACTTTCACATATATATTCCGTTCTTGCACATATATATTCCGTTCTTACACATATATATTCCGTTCTACATGTACATATTCCGTTCTTACACGTATATATTCCGTTCTTACACATATATATTCCGTTCTTACTCATATATATTCCGACCTTACGCGTATATATTCAGTTATAATGCATATATATTCATTTCTTACACATATATATTCAGTTCTTACGCATATGTTCAGTTCTTACGCATATATATTCCGTTCTAATGCATATATATGCCGTTCTTACACTTATATATTCCGTTCTTACACGTATATATTCCGTTTTTTACACGTATATATCCGTTCTTACACGTAGATATTCCGTTCTAACACGTATATATTCCGTTCTTACACATATATATTCCGTTCTACACATATATTCCGTTCTTTCACATATATATTCAGTTCTTACACATATTCCTTCACTTCTTACACATATATATCCGTTCTTACACATATATATTCCGTTCTTACACATATATTCCGTTTTTAAACATATATATTCCGTTCTTACACAATATATATTCCGTTCTACGCATATATATTCAGTTCTTACGCATATATATCAGTTCTTACGCATATATATTCAGTTCTTATCGCATATATATTGCAGTTCTTACGCATATATTATTCAGTTCTTACACATATATATTCCGTTCAGACACATATATATTCCGTTCTTACACGTACATATTCCCTTTCTTTCACATATATATTCCATTCTTACACATATATATTCCGTTCTTACGCATAAGATTTTCATTTCTTACACATATATGTTCAGTTCTTACACATATATATTCGTTTTTACACATATTATTCCGTTCTTACACATATATATTCCGTTCTTACACATATATATTCCGTTCTTACACGTATATATTCCGTTCTTACACTTATATATTCCGTTCTTACACATATTATTCCGTTCTTACACTTATATTCCGTTCTTACCGCATATATATTCCGTTCTTTCGCATATATATTCAGTTTTACGCATATATATTCAGTTCTTACGCATATATATTCAGTTCTTACACATATATATTCTTACACATATATTCCATTCTTACACATATATATTCCGTTCTTACACATATATATTCCCGTTCTTACACATATATATTCCGTTCTGACGCATATATATTCAGTTCTTACGGCATATATATTCGCATATATATTCAGTTCGTAAGCAAATATATTCAGTTCTTACGCATATATATTCAGTTCTTACGCATATATATTCAGTTCTTACGCATATATATTCAGTTCTTACACATTTATATTCAGTTCTTACACATATATATTCCGTTCAGACACATATATATTCCGTTCTTACACGTACATATTCCGTTCTTACACGTATATATTCCGTTCTTACACATATATATTCCGTTCTTTCACATATATATTCCGTTCTTACACTTATATATTCCGTTCTTACACGTATATATTCCGTTCTTACACATATATATTCAGTTCTTGCACATATATAATCAGCCTTTACACATATATATTCCGTTCTTACACGTACATATTCCGTTTTAACACATATATATTCCGTTCTTACACATATATATTCCGTTCTTGCACATATATATTCCGTTCTTACACATATATATTCCGTTCTTACATGTACATATTCCGTTCTTACACGTATATATTCCGTTCTTACACATATATATTCCGTTCTTACTCATATATATTCCGTCCTTATGCGTATATATTCAGTTATTATGCATATATATTCATTTCTTACACATATATATTCAGTTCTTACGCATATGTTCAGTTCTTACGCATATATATTCCGTTCTAATGCATATATATGCCGTTCTTACACTTATATATTCCGTTCTTACACGTATATATTCCGTTTTTACACGTATATATTCCGTTCTTACACGTAGATATTCCGTTCTAACACGTATATATTCCGTTCTTACACATATATATTCCGTTCTTACACATATATTCCGTTCTTTCACATATATATTCAGTTCTTACACATATTCATTCACTTCTTACACATATATATTCCGTTCTTACACATATATATTCCGTTCTTACACATATATTCCGTTCTTAAACATATATATTCCGTTCTTACACATATATATTCCGTTCTTACGCATATATATTCAGTTCTTACGCATATATATTCAGTTCTTACGCATATATATTCAGTTCTTACGCATATATATTCAGTTCTTACGCATATATATTCAGTTCAGACACATATATATTCCGTTCTTACACGTACATA